>JAJIBD010009891.1:0-57558 GCA_021461705.1 Cryptotis parvus | reverse complement strand
GAAAGGTCACACCAGAGGTGGGATTAGTGTTGGAATACTGAACACCTGAAATGACCGAATCACGGACAACCTTGTAAAACAGGGTGTTTAAATAAAGTTTCAAATGGAGGGACTTGAAGAACAAAACAAACCAACTTGATTTAAAAAAAAGGGAAACAAATTGAGCCTGACTAATGAGAGGGTCTGTGTCTGAGAGCTGCAAGAGGGTTCACTGGGGCAGGGGTTGGGAGCTAGTGGACGGGGTGGATTTCTTTGTGGGTATTGGCCCCTTTGGTTCCCACTGCTTCTGAGACTGTCACTGGTCATGTGGAACATCTCTCCCCTACTGGGTGGAGAATTCTGGAGCTTGATGACACGGGACTGGCTCCCTAACTACCGGTCCTGGTGCCCTTCAGTGACACAATGGCTGGAGAGATAGCACAGGGGAGGTTTGGTTCAATCCCCGGCATCGTATCTGATCCTCCAAGACTTGGCAGGAGTGACTCCTGAGCACAGAGCCAGGAGTAGCTCCAGAGATTTTGAGTAGAGCCCCCCAATCAAACACAATAACAAAATCATGTCAGAAACAATCTATAATGGCCACTGGGGAGCCATACATGACCCTGCCAGATGATTCTGTGAGAATGGATGGGTTCTCCCCAAACATGAGGAAACACAGCAGAAACCTGCAAGCTGGGCTCTGCCCTGCCAGCAACATGAACTTGACAACTGACTGACCTTGTCTGCACCCTGCTGGGTATGGGCTGGAGCAAGCAGGATCCTGCCATGTGGGATTTTCCTGGGTCTTAGCACAGACACTGGGTGAGGGTGGGGCGAGGGAGCTGAAGCTGCACCCCGCATGCTTTCCTCATCTTGAGCTATCTCCGTGAACCCACCCTTCCTTCCCTCCTTCCCGCCCTCCCTCCCTTCCGTCCTTCCTTCCTTTCCCACACCCAGTGATGCTTGGGACTTCCTCCTGGCTCTGTGTTTAGGGATCATTCCTAAGCATGGTGCCAGGGATGAGACTCACCCACCACATTAGCTGCCATTTTTGCTGTCCGAACGCTGACCATGAGGCCCCTAAGTCGCACAGCTGCTTGCGGCACGCAGTTCATCAAACTAGTATAAATAATTATGTCTTTAATGTACTGCATTCTACGATGTGTAGGAAAGGTAGGCAGGAGGGAGAGATAGAGAGGAGAGAAAAGATATACAGAACCCGCCAAGTAGTTGGGGTGCGGGAGGGGGAGGGAGTTGGGGACATTGGTGATGGGAGATGGGTTAAGGTGGAGGGATGGGTGTTGGAACACTGTGGATCCAAAACTCGAGCATGAGCATATTGCAATTGTAAGTCTAAAAGTGGTGTAATAAAATTTAAAAAAAAAATTAAAACATAAAAAAAAAAGTATGGTGCAAGGGATCTAATCTGTGTCAGCCACATGCAAGGCAAGTGCCTTAACCTTGTACTACCTCTCCTGTCCCTGCTGCTTTCTTTACCTAGAGAGAGAGAGGGGATTCTAGAGACAGTATTCTAGATGTTTGGGATTAAGAGCACGGCAGCAACTGGGACTCAGTGGCAGAGTGTATACTTTGCATATATGAGACCATGCATAACAGCCCCCTTTAGTCTGCCTGAACTTCTAATATGCTGGTTTGGCACTTTCCCCAGGTGGCAAAAATGACAGAACTTTTGGTAGCTCTTCCAAAGACGCTCCTGACTAGGGCCTATTCATTGCGGACTAGCTTGGCCGACTTTGCCCCCTGCCAGTCTGGATGACTCTCTGGGGATGTCTGATCACCCAGGTTTCCACCCAGCCTCACCCCGCTCCCCAGATTTCAGCAAGCAGCAGTGATGGGAAGCCCTCAATGACGCCCTTCGTGGTACCGAGACTGACTTTTCTTTCCACGGGAAGGAGTTCTCCAGACCAGTTCCCACGAGGTACTGGTGCCCCTCCCAGAGTTTCTGTCAATGCAAGGGCCAGTGTGAGGAGGTGGCACTGCTCAGATCCCACACTGCCAGGGGGTTACCTGGGCCATGGCTATGCTGGGGCAGGGGGCCCTAGAGCTGTACCGTGTTGATCAGGGGACTGTGTGGAGCAGGGCTCAGAGCCTGTTTCTTGACACACTGACTCTCTCCAGCTCCAGATTTTGCTTTCCTGCCCAGTGCTCTCAGACACTCAAAGCTCGAGTTTGTTTTACTCTCGCTGGAACAACTGAAGGCTGAATGCCGAATGGCAGCGCCCCCAGCCCCATAACTGCTGCCAGTGGGCTGTGCCCAGCAAACAGGAGGCATGCCACAGCACAGACCTCCTCCTTCAATCTTCTCCCACTCAAAGCTGCTGCTGGCAGCTGGAAACCTGATTTGGAAATCAATATGCTGTTAAGCACCATTGTTTTGGAGGACAAAAGAACAATGACCAAGACTGTTCTTTTTCTCTCTTTTTAAGGCATTCTTAATGTTATACTGGCCACTATTATAGTGAAGTTCAGCTTCTATTCATTCACTTTCTCTGAATAGCAAAGAATCTTAGGGATTAGGAACAAAAAGTAAACATGAAAGGTCATGGTCTATATTTGATAGATTACTCCCCCTCTCATAATTATAATTAAAATTTTATTTAAAAACATGGGCCAGACCAGCATGGCCTGAAAAACAACAAAAACAACAACAAAAATTGGCCAGAGAGACAGTAAGGAGTTTGCCTTGTACACAGCCAACCTGGGTTCGATCCCCCAGCATCCTATATGGTTCCTCAATCATTGCTGGGAGTGATTCCTGAGTGCAGAGTCAGAAGTAACCTCTGAGCATGACTGTGCAGTCCCCAACATACACACACACACACACACACACACACACACACACACACACACACAACACATTTTTCATGGGTTAGAGAGTTCAGCAGCCTAGAGTGCACCGAGTGCATGCCAACTGGTTCGCCCATGGCACTACATGGTCCCCTAAGTACTGCAAGGAGTGCTTAAGGAGTGCTGCAAGGAGAGTTGCCACTGAGCAACAAGTTAGAAATAGAATCCCAGCATCACCAGGTGTGGCCCAGAAACCAAGAATAATTAGATTTTAAATAATATTATGAAAAAAATAATATTATTATGTACTGTGTGGAGATATGCCTCTTGGTCAGGGGCATGTGCTTTGTATGACCTCGGACCTGAGTTCAATCCCTGATCCTACTGGCTCCAAAAAGCACCTCTGCGTGTGGCTCTGGTAGTCCTTAATATTGCAGAATGTAAGCTGCTCTGCATCTCTGGGATTTTGTTTTGTTTGTTTAGGGGTCAAACCTGGCAGCACTCAGTGCTTACTCCTGGCTTTATGCTCAGGGTCACTCCTGACAGGCTCTGAAACCCTAGATGTCGGGAGCCATGGGAGTCCCCAACAATACCAGGGAATGAATTCCCTTTTATCTCAAAGACCAACATCAGATGGACAAATCATGAGTTCAGTGCAGTTCCAATAGGCTTTTATTAAGCCTATAATTAAAGAAGCCCAGGTATCCACCAAAATAGATGTATCTTCCCGAGTCAGTCCCTTTATATACCCAAAAGTCAAAATTCTTTCTTTATGGTGGGTTGCATCAACAAAGATGAACCACCAGCTTTTAGGTGTAGATGTTAGGTAGTGCCACACTCTGGTTGAGGTATAAACAAATGATAATGCTAGGGCCTAGTCCCTTCCTTTTTAAGAGATTAAAAGATAATCTTTTATGTCAAAACACTGGAAAGAGAGAGCTGGTATAAAGAAATACATCTTAATAGGTACATATGCATGGGGAGAATCACATCATAATTTCAGGCCATGGACTTCATACAATCTAGGTGATACCCACAAGGTGCTTCTTATTTCTACTCTGCACCAGGGTGATTCTGAGTGTGTTGTCCTCTGTTTACTGAAAGGGTCAAGCTCGCTTGTCTGAGGGAAAACTAGCACATCCCTCCTTTCATCGTGGCAGAGTTGATAAACAGTAGTCTCAACATAGCCAGGGTGGTGGTGGTCTCCTGGTAAATCCTAATTGTCTCACACTGGGACCAGTGGGTGTTAAGAAGAATTGTGCCCAATATAGATGGCATTGAAATCATAATAGAGATTATAGTAATATACCAAGAGTTACTAATTCAGAGTCAAAATGACTCCTGTAAGGCAAGATGAGTTTTGGTATTGGCCCATCACCTCTGTAGGGCCTTGGAAGCAGCAGGATGAGACTCTCTCACTATAATAGCCGCCATTTTCACGGTCCGAACCCCACAGCTCATCAGAACCTGCATAAGAGAGACATTGATCTCAAGACCAGCTCAGAGCAGCCGAGTTGGCGCTCAGGTAGGCAGCTCTCAGAGGCGGAAGTCACCAGGTGTTCCTGGAGATGGAGCTGGGGTCCCCATTCCCCTCTCTGACCCATCCCAGAGGCCTGGTGGCCCTGCCCACAAACTGCCTCAGGGCTCTCTGCCATGATGCAGAGACTCAGACGCAGTGGAGAGCTGCCATCTGGCTCTCCCCTAGCTCAGCTGACCATGAGGCTCCCAGGAGACAAGATGGGTTTTGGGAGTGGGTCCATCACCTCTGTAGGGCCTCAGAAGCAGCTGGATGAGATTCACTCACCATAATAGCTGCCATTTTCTTTTTTTTCTTCTTCTTTTTTTTTTTTTTTTTGCTTTTTGGGTCACACCCGACAATGCTCAGGGGTTACTCCTGGCTATGCACTCAGGAATTACTCCTGGCGGTGCTCGGGGACCATATGGGACGCCCGGGGGATGGAACCCGGGCCGGCACAGGCCGGCTGAGTGCAAGGCAAACGCCCTACCCGCTGGGCTATCGCTCCGCCCCGATAGCTGCCATTTTCATGGTCCGGACACAGTACATCAAACTAGTGGAACCGATCATGTTCTAGAATATATTATAATCTACAATGTAAGAAAGGAAAAGGAGAGAGAGAGAGAGAGAGAGAGAGAGAGAGAGAGAGAGAGGAGATAAAGAACATGCCATGGAGGCAGGCTGGGGGAAGCGGGAGGGAGGTGGGGACATTGGTGATGGGAGATGGGCAGGCGTGGAGTGTTGGAACACTATAGAACCAAAATTCAAACATGAACATCTTGTAATTGTATATCTATCAGTGGTATAAGAAAATATTTATTTATTTATTTATTTATTGCTTTTTGGGTCACACCCGCAACGCTCAGGGGTTATGCCTGGCTCTGCACTCAGGAATTACTCTTGGTGGTGCTCGGGGACCATATGGGATGCCGGGATCAAACCCAGACAGGCCCAGGCCAGCCACGTGCAAGGCAAATGCCCTACCCGCTGGGCTATCGCTCCGGCCCCTATCAGTGGTATAATAAAATATTTTTTAAAAATGACTCCTGTGATGACCTCACCCTCTATCAGTGTCTACACAAAAGAGGGACCTCTTTAGCATAAAACCTGGCTTGAAGACAGATAAACAGCTTAAACTGTAAGTAGCTTAGACAGCAAAGATGCAAAGCTTGCTAGTCCATGTCATCGAACACTATCAAGGATCAAACCTGGGTCAGCTGTGTTTGATGCAAGCACCCTACCCACTGTGCTATCTCTGTGGCCTTTGCTCTGCATCCCTGGGCCCTAGCATGTTCCAGTCCAGTCTAATTGGCTGAGTGTTGCTGGGAATGGCTCCCAAACAATCTGAACACTGCTTGGGAACTGCCAATACTATTCATTTCTCAAGATTTAGACAGACATTCAAATTCCCCCACCCCTTAATTATTAGCTACTGACTCATAATTCCCTGGGAATAAGGAGGAATCAGTAAAATGAGTGATTGCAGATGAAAAGCATCTAAAATGAGAATTTTCTGTGGGGTATGTGTGTGTGTATACATGTGTATACATTTGTGTGTTTGGGGGAGACATGCTCAGAGTATGTCTGGGAGTAGAGTATGAACTGGGAGTAGCTTAGGGGGCTATGTCTGTAGCCTAGGAGTAGCTTAGGAGTATGTCTGGGAGTAGAGTATGAACTGGGAGTAGCTTAGGGGCTATGTCTGTAGCCTAGGAGTAGCTTAGGAGTATGTCTGGGAGTAGAGTATGAACTGGGAGTAGCTTAGGGGCTATGTCTGTAGCCTAGGGTAGCTTAGGAGTATGCCTGGGAGTAGAGTATGAACTGGGAGTAGCTTAGGGGCTATGTCTGTAGCCTAGGAGTAGCTTAGGAGTATGTCTGGGAGTAGAGTATGAACTGGGAGTAGCTTAGGGGCTATGTCTGTAGCCTAGGAGTAGCTTAGGAGTATGTCTGGGAGTAGAGTATGAACTGGGAGTAGCTTAGGGGCTACTCCCAGTTCTGCTCTGGGGTGGTCACTTCCAGCAGTGCTCAGGAGTAATTCCTGAGTGCAGAGCCAGGAGTAAGCCCTGAGCACTGGAGTAACTGTGAGTGACCCATGTTCCATGCCTAAGCACTGCCAGGCACAACCTCTGAGCACGCAGTAAGAGGTTGTCCCAGAGCACTAATTGGTATGACCTCCCTTTAAAAAAAGCATACAGTTGAATGACACAAAAAGATTATCTTTTATGAAAGTAATTTTATCTGTTTCTTTTTACCTATTTTGTTAAATAGGAGCTAATCTTTAATTTTTAATTATTTTTATTGTCTGAACCTTTCTTCTGTCAGTGTTAGATGACCCTAATTCAAATCCTTCCTTCCTTCCTTCCTCTGACCCCAGAGCTTCTATTTTTTTTTCTTTTTTGGTCACACCTGGCAATGTTCAGGGGTTACTCTTGGCTCTGCACTCAGAAACTACTCCTTGGCGGTGCTTGGTGGACCATATGGGATGCCAGTGATTGAACCTGGTCAGCCATGTGCAAGGAAAAATGCTCTCCCTACTGTACATCACTCTAGCCTGAGCTTCTATCTTTTTTTTTTTTTTTTTTGCTTGTTGGGTCACACCGGCGATGCTCAGGGGTTACTCCTGGCTCTGCACTCAGGAATTACTCCTGGCGGTGCTTGGGGACCATATGGGATGCCGGGGATCGAACCCCGGGCCGGCACAGGCCGGCCATGTGCAAGGCAAATGCCCTACCCGCTAGACTATCACTCCAGCCCCGAGCTTCTATCTTCTAAGCAAGCCATTAATGACAAAATCTCTGATATTCACCAGGCAGCAGTCCTGAGGCAGACAGAAATGTCTTGCTTTGGTTTACCTCACACATAAAACACTTGTTACCAGAAGTCATCTGGCAGCAGAGTGAAAATGAAATGAATGTCCCCAAAATATCCTAACTTCCAAGCATTATATACAATCCAAAAGGCACAAACTCATGACTGGTGCTGCTTGATATTCTTCCTGTCATGTAAGCAGCATTTAATTTTAAAATTAGATTATTGCTTGGGCTTCTTACGTGTTTCTAGAGCAGCCCTCTAAAATTCTAAGTAATTTGCTAGTGTCAAGGTAATAAAGGACGTCAGCATGCTGCCTAGGAGCTGCTTATCACACACGACATCCGTGTCACCAAGAGCCAAAACACTGACCCTATCTGATGACACAGACAGCCACTGCATAGATCAGATGGCTCCAGAATCTGGCCTCCATCACCCCTCACTGCCAGGCCAGCCATTCTAAAGGTTAAATGAGTTACTACATAAAGATGGCTGGCTGAGATGAGTGGTTTTAAATCACTGCTAGGATGCAGAGCATGCAAATGTATAATCCTACTGACTGGTCCCTACATGCATAGAAAAAAGAATTCAAGAAAAAAAATAAGTTTCTTTCCAAGATAGGTGATTTCTCATTTGCAGTGACAAATGAGCCTTGAGAAAGAAAAGATGACCCTAAAGGATTTGAACAGCAGATACTGATGAACTACAGCCCCGCCTTCTAGCTAGCCTGTTCAGAGTGAGATTGATTGCAAATCCAATCCAACCCTGTAGTCCACAAGGTAATTTATGAGCGTTTTGTTGTTATTGTTGTTATTTTTGGGGCCTTAGATGCAATACCTAGGAGTTATTCCTGGGCCTGTGCTCTGGAATCACTCCTAGCAGTGCTATGGGGACCATATGGAATGCAAAGGATTGAACCCAGAACAACTGTGTGTAAGACAAGTGCCTATTTGATGTGCTACCACTCTAATACCTGCAAACACTTCTTACCCCAGAGCCCAAGACTCTGGATAAGAAAATTCAAGAGTTAGACACTTGGTGCATTTTCAGCTTTTGGCTGTCAAAGACAGTACAAGGAACCCAGGTATGCATTTATGGTTTTGTATTCATGTTTTTTAATTCCTGGGTCAGGTGTCAAAGAGTGGAGTTGGTAGATCATATGGAAGTTCTATTTTTAACTTTTCAAAAAGTTTTCAGGGGCGGAGCGATGGCCCAGCGGGTAGGGACGTTTGCCTTGCACGCAGCCGGCCCATGCCGGCCCGGGTTCGATCCCCGGCATCCCATATGGTCCCCTGAGCACTGCCAGGAGTAACTCCTGAGCAAAGAGCCAGGAGTAACCCCTGAGCATCGCCGGATATGACCCAAAAAAGAAAAAAAAAGTTTACAGACTGGTTTCCATAGGGGCTGAACCAGATAACAGTCCCAGCAACAGCAAATTGAGGGTTCCATTTTCACTGAAACCAAGTGCTTTTTCTGGTGGCGAAATGGGTGCTGGAACACTGTATGACCAAAACCCAAATATGAACTTTTTTTTTTTTTTTTTTTCTTTTTGGGTCACACCCAGTAATGCTCAGGGGTTACTCCTGGCTCTCAACTCAAGGAATTACTCCTGGCGGTGCTCAGGGGACCATATGGGATGCCGGGCGATCGATCCCGGGCCTGCACAGGCAGGCTGCATGCAAGGCAAACGCCCTACCCACTGGGCTATCGGCTCCCAAATATGAACTTTTTAATTGTATATCTTTGTAATTGTAAAAATAAAAAAATCTAAAAAAAAAATTAAAAACACACACACACACACACACACACACACAAAAAGAAAGCAAGTGCTTTTTTTCCGCATGAGCCATCTGCAGGCCCCAAAAATTCAACACTATTTTTTTTTATTTCTTCTTATTTTAAAAATGATTTTAATATATTTATTGGGTTGGGGAAAACACCTGGCTGGGCTCAGGGTGTACTTCTGGTTCTGCACTTGGGATCACTCCTGGCAGTGCTCAGGTAACTATATGGGGTGCTGGGGATTGAAATTGGGTTGTCCCTGACTGCTGTGTATTTTGTCTGGGGCTATGCCCAGCAATGCTCA
This sequence comes from Cryptotis parvus, assembly GCA_021461705.1. Lineage (NCBI taxonomy): Eukaryota > Metazoa > Chordata > Mammalia > Eulipotyphla > Soricidae > Cryptotis > Cryptotis parvus. Next base: position 48,364 of record JAJIBD010009891.1, on the reverse strand, counting down.
GGGGCCCCCTGATGCCACAGAATAACCCTTGGTCTCCTGCAGACAAAGCAAGCACTCCAGCCTCTTGAGCTATCTCTGCAGCCTCAAATTCAACACTTAGGGCGGAGCGATAGCCCAGCAGGTAGAGCGTTTGCCTTGCCTGCGGTCGGCCCAAGCCGGCCCCGGTTCGATCCCCAGCATCCCATATGGTCCCACGATCACCGCCAGGAGTAATTCCTGAGTGCAGAGCCAGGGAGAAACCCCTGAGTATTGCCAGGTGTGACCCAAAAAGAGCAAAAAAAAAAAAAAATTCAACACTTAAAATTGTGACTGTTCCTGATGCCAGAGCGGTAGCACAATGGGTAGAGCATTTGCCTTGCACATGGCCAACCCGAGTTTGATCTCTAGCATCCCATATGATCCCCCTAAGCATTCCTGAATGCAGAACCAATAGTAAGCCCTGTGTATCACCAGGTGTGACCCCCTTCAAAAAAAACTATGACTGTTCCAACTATTCGAAATCTGTCTAACATAAATACTTCAGTTTTTTTTTTTTTTTTTTTTGCTTTTTGGGTCATACCCGGCATGCTCGGGGCTATCCGGCTCTGCACTCAGGAATCACCTGCGGCGCCGGGGCCATATGGGTGCGGTTGACCCAGGCGGCTGGCGGCGCGTGCGGCACGCCTCCCGCGGCTGCCGGCCTACTTCAGTTTTTACTTCAGTTTTTTAATGCAATGAATTCCCCTAAGAAAATACCTTTGCCATGAAAGTTCCTATTAAGTTCTCTTTAAACATTCTCATTAAACGAATTTTTTTTTACCCAGTTACCTCTGGACTCTTTAACATTGATTAAATCTCTACATGTGGCTATAGGAAATTTCTAATAAAGGCGGGGAGTGGTTAGGTTTACCTATTGTTTCTGGAGTGACTTGTCTAGATCCACAATCTAATTTATGCAATCTTTCTATCTACTGGCACAAAAGCAAATGAGTTTGAATTAATGGACCAGGATGATCTAAGTGTGAATTAGGCATTATATCATTTTATCTCTGGGCTCTCTAATGATAATACCTTGTCTGGCATTACCTGGGTATTTGTGTATGAGTAACTAGACTTGGCAAAACCACCCAAACCTCAAACCCGAGGCACCATTAAATATGCTGTTCTCATTAGGGAGCTATGGTGGTTAGTTCCAGAACAGGTTGTCTCCTGTAATACAATTCAATTTTCCAGGTTCTATTGCACTCACGGAGAGCTGGCACTACTTTACATTCAAATACACAAATCCTTCTCACGAGGTCACCATAAGTTGAAATAAAAGTTTCATTTAATCACCTCCTGGCAGAAAAGATACTAGGCCAGGCACAAGCTCAGTAACTCTAGTTATAAAGAATGTTAAAGTCATCAGATAAAGGGTTAACATCCAAGATAAAGAAAGCACTAAAAAAAACTCCAACCCCATCAAAAAATGAGAAAAGATGAACAGGAACTTCCTCAAGAAGAGATATAAATGGCCAAAATGCACATGAAAAAATACTCTAGGGCCAGAGCAATAATCCAGCAGGTAGGGCATTTGCCTTGCATGCAGCTCACGGGGTTCGATCCCCGGCATCCCATATGGTTCCCGAGCACTGCCAGGAGTTATTCCTGAGTGCAGAGCCAGGAGTAACCTCTGAGCATTGCTGGGTGTGACCCAAAAAGCAAAAAAAAAAAAAAAATCTACATATCACTAATCATCAGCAAAATGTGAATCAAACCAACAATGAGATACCACCTCACACTACAATGAACTCATCAAAAAGAACAGCAGCAATCAATGTCAGTGTGGATGCGGGGTTGGAAAAGGAACCTTCATTCGCTGCTGGTAGGAAGGCCAATTGATCCAACCTTTTGGGAAAACCCATGGACATTCCTCAGAAAACCAAGAATGGAGCTTCCATATAGCCAGAAATCTCACTCCTAAGAGTATAACCCAAGAGCCCTAAACACATGCAGACAAGACATCTACACTCCTGCATTCATGCAGCACTATTCACAATAGCCCAAATCTGAAAACAACCCAAATGTCCAAGAACAAGGTGACACGACAAAGAAACTATGGTACCTATACACAAAAAATATTGACATAAAAAAGATGAAGTCAAACGTTGTCCTATACTAAGTTCCTTCCCTACGAGGAGTTTCTTTTCCTTTCCTTTCTACTTTCCAATAAAGCTTTCCATTAAAAAAAAAAAGAGTGGGGCGTGGGGAGAGAGAAAAGAAAAGGAAAGATGAAGTCATGCAATTTTTCTTCTATGGGGATGGATCTGGAGAGCATCATGCTGAGCAAAGTTACTCAGAGCCAGAGGGACAGACACGGACTGATCTGTCTCATATGAGGAACAGAAAGAAGCCCTGAAACATAGTAGGGAATTAACACATGCCAAATGGCAATAGAAACAACAGCCTGAGATCTGCTAGCCTCTAGAAGAAGGGCCAGGACAGAGATAGGTTCCCCTACAGGGGAGAGGGGAGGGATAGTGTCAGGAAAGGTACAAAAGACACTGGTGGAGGGAAGTGGTTACTCTGGAGAACGGAGTACTGGAGGGACAAGGAAAGTGATGCCATAGGAAGAGATAGTACAGTGGGTAGGGTACTAGACTTGTATGCAGCTAACCTGGGTTTGATCTCTGACTCCCATATGGTCGCCTAAGCACTGCCGGGGTAATTCCTGAGTGCAGAGCCAAGGGTCTGAGCATTGCTGGGTGAACCCGAAACAAAAAACAAACCAAAAAGTGTCTGCCAGAGAGGCATGTTGGGGGTGAGAGAGAGACTGAGGACACTGGTGAAGGGAAGTGGACACTCGTGAAGGGACTGGTATTGGAACATTCAATATCTGAAAGTCACTTGGTAACTTTTAATTTACAGTTCAATGATGATAAAATAATAATATAAACAATGGCCAACACTCACACGCCTTCAGTGGCTCCTCCTCCAAAGCTCTGCCACCTGTCAGTCCTCATTTCCACTGGAAGGACTCAGTTAAAGGCCACAGGTAACTTCCTCCAGGCACTTCTCCCTCCTTCACCTAAAGGATCATCACCATCGTTGACCAGTGGTTTTTCTTGGCCACATCTTTAGAACCCTTTCTCAGCCTACCTCCACACTTTCCTTTTCCCTTTTGTTTGGGGGCAACACCAGGCATGCTTAGGGTCACACCTGCTCAATGACTTCTGGCAGGGTTTGTGGGACTCTCGGGGTGGGACCTGGGCTGGGTGTGTGCGAGGCAGACACCTAACTCCTGGTCTATCTCTCAGGCCCACACAGTTCCCAGTACTCTCTTCGCTCCCTCCAAATAGGATTGGATTTTCCTGGTTCTGATTCCAGTGTTCTCCCTGGGGGTTAGTTATCTTCAAATCGGCCCCCTTTCAAGAGACTGCTCTCTATCATTCCCCACCTATCCATTCTAAATTTTTTTTTTTTTTTGCTTTTTGGGTCTCACTGGCAATGCTCAGGGGTTATTCCTGGCTCTGCACTCAGAAATTACTCCTGGCAGTGGTCAGGGGACCATATGGGATGCCAGGGATCGAACCCTGGTCGGCTGCGTGCAAGGTAAATGCCCTCCCTGCTGTGCTATCGCTCCAGCCCCATTCTAAATCCCTTAAAATGTCTTTTTCCACTATTTCCCTCTCCCAAACTTGTTCTTTCTTGGTGGATAAACTGTTAAGAGACTATGTTTACATATTTCTTCTTGGAAACACTTCAGAGCAAAGTCAAAGCTTTCACCCTTCTTGTTGGCGGCTTTGTTTTAGGGGGCCCTACCAGGCAGTGCTCAAGGGCCAGTCCTAGAGGTGCTCAGGGGGCACCTGTGGTCCTGGGGATTGAGCTCAGGGTTCCTGCTGGCAAAGCCTGCACGTTAATCCTTTGTGCTATCTCCCTATTATTCCTTGTGGATCTCACCCAAATTTACCTTTGCAGTTACCAAAGTAAGAGTATAGCAAGTCAGGTGCTCAGCTTTGCATACAGCTGACCTGGGTTTGATCCTCTAAGCCCACCAAGGAATGATCCCTAAGTGCAGAGCCAGGAGTAAGTCCTGAACATCACCAGTAGTAGCCCCCCAAATAAACTTACCTTTTCAATCTCTTTTGCAATCATGTCCCTATTTTTATTGTTATTTTGGCCTATTTGTATCCTTTATTTTGGGGGGCTGGAGGGGGAGAGGATGGAAGACTGGGACTTGGGTTTGAACCATCCCTGACTGTGCTTAGGGCTTACTCCTGGCGGTGGTTGAGAGTATCATCTGGTGGCAGGGCCTGGAAGCTGTGTTGGCAGCATGCAAGGCAAGTCCCTGGACCCTGTATTCTATCTCCAGTCCTTGAAATACCAGCTCTCCAAGGCACGAGATTCCCAGCTCCTCAAATGTAGCCTTCCTGTCACTCAACTGTGGTCTCTCCTCCTGCTACATCCACGAGCCTCTTCTGTTTATCCATCAACAGTGCAGTTACCTTGTGTAACTGTTTCATTTCCCTTGTTAGATTGTAGGCAAGATTACAAAGTAGTGTGTTCGTCCCAGCCTTGCTCTCTGCCAGGGGCTTCCTCTCTACAAGTAAAGCGACGGTGCAGACGAATCCAAAGTGCTCTGAATCCAAAGAGACTGAGGAATGAGCAAAGCGGACCTGTTTGTGGCCGAACACAGAATAAAAGCTACCAAGCACCATCCAGAGTCCACGCTACCTTCCCACTCAGGAAAGTTCCTCCCCTCCCCACTGCTGATGCGCTGATCAGCCACGGCTCCGCGGGCAATGCCAACAGAAAGCAGGCACACAGTTATCACGCGGGGTCTTGCTCTCAAAGATGCAAAATCCTGGGAGTCTTTGAGTTACGAAGCATGACTGGGCACGGGGAGGGCTGGGGGGGTATGCCAAAACCCTGGAGGGGAAAAAGAGGCAGGAAATAAAAAGACAAGCGATGCAGGTCGCCAGATAGAGAGCTTTTGTCGGGCCCCGGTGCAATAAAATTCAAATGACTTTTTAACCACCGTCCCTCAGCAGCCCGGGCCCCCTCAAGCAGGACGGCGTCTGACTGCCCCAACCCTTCTAAAACGGACGAGCAAGCCATCCTCCACCGCACATGGCCTCGGACACCTCCGCGCCCCCCCCCCTTACTCTCCACATCCCGGGAACCCGCGTAGCTGTGGGGCCGCCCGCTCGCAGCCCGGCGCCGCAAATGGCTTCCAAGAAGGACCGACGCGCCCCGGAGCAGGCGGCCGTCCCCGGGCGCGGAACCTACGACCACCCGCACGACGCTCCCCCGCCGGCCGGGCCGGGGGAAACCGGGCGCTGTGGTGAGGTGCCAGGCGCGGGGCCCGCCGCGAGCTCCGGAGGGGGCGCGGGTGGACGACGCCTCCGCTCTGGGGACCCGGGCGCGCCCACGTCCGCGTGGCGGGTCGCGAGTGAGGGGACCGCGAGCGGTGGTCGGCACCTGCCCGGCGTGGGGGTCGGGGGGGGGTCACCCCGCCTCGGCGCCTTTCCTCAGCGCCAGCTTCTCTTCTAGCTCCCTCGCTCGCTCTTCCGCCCCCTCCCGGCTCCCGCGGCGCGACTCCGCCCAGCTCGCGCGGCCGCCCGGCCGCTGTGACGTCAGCAGGTCCCGCCCCCCCGGCCTATAAATACCGGCCTCGCCGGCGCCGCCTTCCCACACTCTCCGGTTCTTCGCTTGACCGCGGTGTTCCGTTTCCTCCTTCTCCTCGTCCTCGCCTTCTCGCTCTCCCTCGCTCGCTCGCTCTCCGCCGCTTCTCTCTCTCTCTCTTTCTCTCGCGCTCCTGTCCCGCGGTGCGACGAGGGCCGAGCTCCTCTCCGCACCCGGTCCCCCTCGCCTCGCTCCGCGCCTCCCCGCGCTTGTGCTTCCCCATTTCTCCCCTCGGCCGCCGCCGCCACTGCTGCACAGCTGGTGTCGGGGCCGCGCTTTCCACCCCACGTCGTCCCCGCAGCCTATGGCCCAGGCCGCCTTGGGTATTTCTGCTCAAGGTAACCACATCCCTCTTTAAAAATTCCGCCGAAAAAGAGAAGACGCTTTACCCGACTCTTTTGGGCCGTTATCTCACGTGAGTCCCGAGCCGTGGGTGGGGGCGAGGGGGCGGGAGGCGCCGCGGCGGCGGGCCTCGAGGAGCGGGACCCCGGGGCGGGCTGCCTGAGGGCCGGGCCCCCGCCGCTCGGCCCCGGCGGCCCCGCAGCGCCCCGCGGCCCCGGCTGCCGCGAACATGGCGGCCGGCGGGAGGTGTGGCGGCTACCGGCGCCGCGCTGGGTTGGGCCGGGCCCGGCGGACGCGCCTCAGGGCGGGAGGGCGGCCGGGGCCGAAGCGAAGGGGCGTGTGGGGGCTCGCGCGTGCGTGCGGGGGCTCGGCCGCCGGGGGGTCGCCGGGGGGCCTCGGGGCGGCGGGCGGCCCCACCCCGCTCCCGTGGTGCATTGCTGTTTCCGGGGAGGGGGCCGGGCCGCAGCCCGGAGGGGGCCGGGGGCCCCGGGTGAGCGGCCCCGGGGTGAGCGGGCGGGCGGACGGCGCGCCTGAGCCCCTCGCGGCGGCGGCCCGAAGCTCGGGTTATGAATGGAGCAGGGCGGGCCCCGCGCCGGCCTCGGGTGACAGCTGCTCAGGGAGGGCGGGGGACGGGGGCGGGGCGGGACCCCCCCTCCCCGCCACAGCCCCGGCTCCGGCCCGGGCTGGAGGAAAGTTGACGCCACTCGGGGCCTGGCGGCGGGGAAGCCCCGGTGTCAGGTAACCAGCGAGAGGCCTTTGGCCCCTTCTCGAAGCCTCAGGGCTGCGGCTCCGCCCCCCCACGGCGCTCCTGATTGGAGCCCGGCGCCTTCACTCAGCCCCGGTCACCTCCCGGAGCCCCAGCATTAGTCACCCGGGCCCGGCTTTCCCGGCCGTGACCCGCAGCTGGCGGGGACCTCCTCCCCACCCCCGGGAGGGACGCTCGGGGCACGCCGTGGACACGCGACGCTGCTTCGGCGGCGGCGCTTAAGCTGATGGAGCGGGACCCGGTTGGGGTGGGGGAATGGGTTTTTGTGACCCGGGGTGTTTCCAGGGCTGAACCCACATCCCAGCCTGGACGGGAGGCTGTGGACTCATGGGGGCGGGGAGGGGTTGCTACCTGGCAGGGGTAGGACTCAGGGTAGCGTGGGTTTGGCCTGGTTCTTTGACACGTGAGCCCTGCCCTGGAGGGGGTGAGGGGGCCAGGAAGGGGTTGGGTGGGTGCGTGCTGCCTTTGGGTGCCCTAGAGAAGGATCAGTGCCTACCCTTCTGGTTTTCAGCTGTGATTTCTAGAAGACTTGCCCACTGGACCGAAAGAGTTGTACCCTCACCTAGATCCCGTTGGCAACTAGCAGCCTCCAGTGTGTTGGTTCTATTGGAGTTTTGTAAAGTTTGTTTTAAAGATGTGTCAGAGGCCACAGAGGGTAGGGAAAACATTTGCCTTACATGTGGCTGACCCGGTTAGGTACCCAGCAGCCCCTTGACTGCCCCTCGAGCCTGCCAATAGTGAGCCCTGAGTGCAGTGCCAGGAGTCACCCCTGAGATCCCAGGTGTGGCCCACAAACTAAGGACAAAAGTATTCTATTTAAAAACAGTGAAAGATTCATATATATTTGTTATTGATTGAGGGGCACACCTAGTAGAGCTCCGGTCTTACTCCTGGCCTGTGTCAGGGGTGCCCGTTGTGGGGAACTGGGGGCCGCTAGTTATTAAGAGATACTTGAGTAAAAAAATTTTAGCACGAGTCATAAGCGTACCATGTGATAAATTCTGACAAAAGCAAAGCCGTTTAATGGAGTTCTTTCAAAATGAAAACCATGCTATCCTCCAGAAAATGATTTTGCCCTTCAGTTTATTACCTGCTTCCGTGGCAGAAGGAAACTTGGTTCTGATTTTTTCTTTAACCATAGATGATTTATCTTATTCCAGAACTTCTGTATAAATGAGATTATTCAATAGGCATCCTTTCATGTAAAAATTGCCTTTGACGAGCAGTTTTTTTTAATTATTCATCCCAGGTGCATCTATCAGTACCTTGCCTGGTGGTTTTCTTTTTTTCTTTCTGAGCTGGCGATGCTCAGGGGTTACTCTGGCTCTGCACTCAGGAATCACTCCTGGCGGTGCTCAGGGGACCGTATGGGATTTTGGGGATGATCCGTGCAAGGCAAACGCCCTACCCCTGGGCTATGCTCTGGCCCCGCCCGGTGTTTTTTTTAATACTGTAAACAGATTACCAAAAAGTTGCTAAGATAGTGCAGTTACTGTGTACTCTGCTCAGTTTATCTTATAATGTCTTATTTTACAATATCTATTACTACAGTATATTTGTTACGCTAATGGAATGACTTTGGCCCTTTGCTAATAACTAAGCACTTGATTTCACCATATTTTTCTTATAATGTTCTCTGTTCTAGGAACCAAGGTATATCACACTGCGTTTTACTAGTGGTTTCTGTGGATTTTTTCTTTTTACTTTTAACTAGTGAAGAAGTATTGGCTAGGTTCCGAGTGGATTGGCTTGTCAGATAACACAGGGGCAATGTGGTGACAAGAGTTTGAACTCAGTCCTGCCAAGTATGTTACCTAATCTCAGAGCAACAAGTGTCTGTCTTGGGTCTTGGTTTTGGTTTTGGTTTTTCTTTTGGTTTGGGGGTCTCACCTGGTGGTGCTTAGGGTTGACTACTGGCTCTGCACACAGAAAACACTCCTGGCAGGCTAAGGGATCAAACTCATGTTGGCTGTGTGCAAGACAGGCCACCCTGTTGTACTATCAACCTCAGCCCCTCTATTTTCTGTTTGTTTTGCTTTTTTAGATCACACCCAACTATGCTCAGGGGTTATTCTGGCTCTAAACTAAGGAAATACCCCTGGCAGTGCTCAGAGAACCATACAAATACCAGGGAATCAAATCTGGGTCAGCTGCACGCAGGGCAAACACTACCCACTGTATTATCGTTCCTTCACCCCTTAGTCCTTTGGAAAGTTGAAAAAGTAAACTTGCATACAGCCCACCCAGGTTTGCTCTCCAGCACCACATAAAGTCTCCTAAACTTGAGTCTCACTGGGTGTGGCCACACACACACCCCTTAAGTAAAGGGTATATGAATAATTATACAAATACTAACAGAGCTGGATATTATATTCTTGGACAATAGGTGTCAAGTTGATGGGAGATTTTGTGTGTCTTAGACTGTTGTGTGTTACTGAGCTCAGTCTGTTGTAGTTCTCCCTGTTAAAACAAGAAGAGACTTTAACTCAAATTATTAGCGAACTTCATTGCAATCAGTTATATACTTCCAATTGATGTATACCACCACAATTCTAAATGAGAATGCTTGCTTTTCTGTACTGTTTTTCTCTGCATTGACAGTTGAACCTCCTTGTGCTTTTATTATACTTTTTTTCCTTAATTTCGTGATTTTTGACTGAGTAAACTCAACATATGTAAACATATTCTCTGTACACTTTTTCTTACTGCTGTGCCTTTTGAAATTTAAGGTGTTCATTCCCAACTAGGTTTGGTTGTGTTTTTTTTAATGACTGAAAGAGGAAAGAAATTGGAGAGATAGTACGGGGATAGGGCACTTGTCTTGCACATGCCTGACTCATGTTTGATCCCTGGCACTATATGATCCCCCTTGCACCACCAAGAGTAATTCCCGAACTCAGGGCCAGGAGTGACCTCTGAATATCACCTAGTGTGACCCAAGGAATAAGAAAGAGAAAATGTCCTGCTGGAAGACATTTGTGGGCTACATGCACCTTAGATTCTTAAAAGTTTGAAATTTAACATTCCAACCCTTTTTTGTTGTTTTGGGCCCACACTCGGTGGAGCTCAGGACTTGCCCAGCGACTGTGTAAGTGCCAGGGCTAGGACCCCAAAGGGTCTCATACAAGGCAGGTGCTCTACCTGCTGTGCTACCATCCCAACTCTTACGCTACCTGGAAGCAGCAAATAGCCGTAGGTAGATATGTGGGGAAGGGTTAGCAGTAGAGGTTAGGGTAAATGTTATTCTTTAAGATCACTGAGAACAAGCTGTCTCTATCTCAAGCATGATTTGGCTAATTTATCCTAGTGTGAGGCAAATCAGGGTCTTTGTTTTTTTACTACAGTGACCTCTGTTCTAAGGTTACGTTGCAGGCATGTTGGTGTGGGTTCTCATCCATAGAGAATGGACAGCTTTTCTCATTTTTTGTTGCTGTCTCACTGCCTTGAAGTGTACAACTTACATTTTTAATGTGCTACTGTTTCCTTTAGGGCGAACTTTCCGACCAAGTATACAACTACCCAGAGGGCCTAGGAGAAGTGCTGTATAGAGAGCAGTTCGACTTCAACGCTGAGCCGCCTTGGGAACCTAGCTGATGATAGGGGGTTCCATCTCCGGACTTGTCCATGTAAGTATTTCCATACCTGCTAGTGGGCATCTTGTCAAATTAAGGGAAGGGTTTTTGATGGTGGCTTTGTTGTTAGTTTTTGGGCCACACCTGGACCGTTCCCCAGGGTCCCCCTCCTGGCACATTGCCTCAAAGGTCATTCCCAGTGAAGGGGGACTGGAGTGTCCAGTCTCACCCTCTGACTCACAATTTACTTATATGCTTGTGCTCCAGCTCTTGGAACTGTCTCTGGCTTTGCTATTTTTCAGATTACTTGATCGAGCCATTTAACTTGATAGATTCGCTTATTGGAACTTCATTGGACAAAAGGCATTCTTAAAAGCTAGATTCCGTACATTTACTCTATCTTAGAATGTGTGAAGACGAATCTATCTTAATTTTGGGGGTTTGTTTTTAGTTAGGGACCCAGTGTGGGAGAGCTTATATGTATGTGTGTGTTTGTATAATATAATCCCAGAGATGTGGCCTGGGACTTCTCCAATCCTAAAGCTTGTGTTTTTTCATGAGATGACTCTTGATGTTTAGCTAGTGGGAAGACTACATGTAGACTATTTATTTTCCAACCTATTTACACACCCTGTCAGCCAGCACATGAAACCACATTTAGAATGGAGGTTCTCAAACTTTGCTTATGATTCACCTGGAAAGCTGCTATTAAAATATCTAATGTCGTTCAGATTTCTGTTGTGGTTGAAGGCCAGACCACAACCATGATAGTTGTGTCAGCAGTAAGTGTGGGACCCAGACTTTATTTTTAGTCTGTACTAGTAATTCCATTGTGTAGTCAGCATTGCTGGGGCGGGGGTTATGTTTGTTTTGTTTCATTTTTGCACCACATCTGGTGGTGCTCAGGATTTCTGACTCTGCTCAGGGATCAGATCCAGGCGCCTGCATCGGTCACATGCAAGGGAAGCACCTACCTGCTCTGGCCCCAGATTAAGTGTTTTAAAGCCATGTATCTTGGTGGGGTCAATACAGCGTATTGACTTTTGAGCCCCTAGGATATTCCAGGGGCACCACAGGTCAAAATCCTGAAAGTGGGGGGGAAGTAGGGGAACAACTAAGACCCAGCACAGGAAACAGGAAAATTTTTTAATCTAGGGCCGGAGCAATAGCACAGCGGCGGGTAGGGCATTTGCCTTGCAAGTAGCCGACCCAGATTCGATCCCCAGCATCCCATATGGTCCCCTGAGCACTGCCAGGAGTAATTCCTGAGTGAAGAGCCAGGAGTAACCTGAGCACTGCTGGGTGTGACCCAAAAAGCAAATAAATAAATAAATTTGAAAAAAATTAATTGAAATAAATTTAAATTTTAATAAAAGGAAACATGGAAACCTAGCTTTCCAAACAGGGAAAAGTTTGCGGCAACGCTTGAGAAAACTGTTTCAAAGGATAGACAGCTACTAATGACTCCCAGCAGGTGCCTTCTGGACAGAATTTCAAGGATTATTTTCCTACCAGAACAGGAATATGTTTGAATTTGTGCCACAAAGCTTATGCCGTTAAACTTTTTAATTGCTTTACAGATTTTTGCTGTTGAAGTTTAGATATTGCGGGGGTGGGGGAGGAGGGGGATGGACCTGTCAGTGCCCAGGGGCTTACTCCTAGCTCTGCACTCTGGAATTACTTCTGGTGGTTCTTAACACCCCCACTTAAAGCAGTCTCCAGAGGGACAAGGGGCCCCCTCCAGCAGTTTTCAGCCAACCATGCCACTGATTCTGTGTGAAAGCAAGAGGATGCCATGGTATTTGGGCCCTCTTATGGATTACCCAGACCACTCCAGCAATTCTTGGGGCACCATATGGTGCTAGGGATCAAACTAGTCAGCCATATACAAGGTGTGTACCTTAAACGCTTGTGCCATATTCTTTACTTGGAAGTAATAATGCTTGACATTCTCTAACATTCCTGTCAGTTTAGTGGTTCTTAAGTCTGTCTTGTTATAAAATTCTATATGATAAAAGTCGTTGCCCTTTCTGGAGTGTGTTGAAACAAATTTAGCTTCAGGCTTTTTTAAATTTAATTTTGGCCTACACCCAATTGTGCAGGGTCTTCGGGCTCTGCTCACAGATTACTCCTGGTAGTGCTGGGATGGGGGGCCATATGTAGTGCCAGGGTTGAAACTGGGGTCAGTTATGTGTTGAGGTTCCATAATGGGTGCCAGTGATCGAACCCAGGTGAGTGTGTGCAAGGCAAATGCCATATTTGCTGTACACTATTGCTGCAATTCCTAATGTGGGTTTTCAGTCTGTCACCTTGGTGTGTGTAGAAGCCTCACTGCTTCCATAAAGTAGCAGAGGGAATCGTATGTAAATGCTACCTGAGTAATTGTTAGTAAAAGCGTCAGTTTGGAGGACATGGTATAGCTTGGGTATGTTTAGAATTTATGTGGAAGGTAAGGGATTTAAGAAGTATGGAGGAGTTTTAAGTATGGAAATGATTTTTGCATTTATTAATGAATAGTTGACCTGGAAGTAATTAATAATGTCTTGGCTGTTTCACTGTGTTTCCCTTTCTCAGAAAAAAAAACTTTTGAGACTAAACTTTAGTTAGGATTTTAATGGAATACTGTATAATGGAATACTGTATAATACTTGATAATTTGTAAAATCTAGGCAAATAATAAACTGTTATTCTAAGCTGGCCTTTATTCAATCAAACCTCAGGAGGCTTTTGCAAGTGAAATGTTCAGTGCTAGAAAACATTCTTTGTCCTTTCACCTCCCTTCCAGGCTCATACATGCACACTTAAGCAATTTGTCACAAGCTTACTAAATGTGGATCATTTTATAGAAAATTTACATCATATTGAGTTGCAAGGGAGAAACTGACAAAGATAGACCATTCCCAGCCACCACAAGGTCTTTAAATGCGTGTAATTGACTTGTGAAAGAACAGCCTGTGAAATGCTGTAGTGAAGACATTGGTCTTTGCTTTTTTTTTTTTTTATTTGTTTGTTTGGGGGCCACACCTGACGGTACTTGGGGTTACTCCTGGCTCTACACTCAGTCACTCCTAGGTGTGCTCAGGGGACCATCTGGGATGCCCTACCTGCTTTGTTATCTTATGTAAGCACACCTTTCTAGTCTCTATTTAGGAGCAATTTGCTGTAGAGTTCTGTTACCTTTTGTTTCTTGTTATTTAGCTGTGCAAGCTTGTGTGTTAATCTTTTGATTACCTTGGGTCAAGGTTATTTTGGGGATGGTGCAGGCAATCATGGCACTAGTAGGTGGTTTTGTGTGTGGTAAAATTCTTAGAAGTTAAAGTCTTATGAAAATGGTATTTTCTTGAACCATGCAGTGTTCAGTAGCCACTAACCAGCTGACTGACTCTTTACTTTTTAAAATAAAATGGAGTAAGGGAGGGGGCCGGAGCGATAGCCCAGCGGGTAGGGCGTTTGCCTTGCATCGGCCCAGCCTGTGCCGACCTGGGTTCGATCCCCGCATCCCATATGGTCCCCCGAGCACCGCCAGGAGTGATTCCTGAGTGGAGAGCCAGGAGTAACCCCTGAGCATTGCCGGGTGTGACCCAAAAAAGCAAAAAAAAAAAAAAAAAATGGAGTAAGGTGTTTCCTCTTGGATGTAGCCAGCCCGAGTACTATCCCTGGCACACCGTATCGTCCTCTGAGCCCCACCAGGATCCTGTAAGTTTTGAGCAGTTAAGTGTGCCCTCAAAACCAAAAAGATTAAAAACTTTTAAATTTAAATTTTGTTTTACTGAAAAGGAATGGTGAGCCAGAAATGTTTGGGGTCTTCTGGCTTAGACTGTTAATACTTTATCCTGCATTCAGCTAGGTATTCCCCTCTCTCTACCCACACACACACTACATTTTTGTTGTGGTACCAGGTTTTACAATACTGTTAGTTAAGCTCATGTGTGCATCATTCCAATGGCACACCCATCACTAGAGTGCTCACTTCAGCTAGATAGCATTCTAAGTGGAAAGGGTAGGAACACACCTTGAAGACCATTGTTTGAGTAATGCTGCCCTTGGTATAAGTAGCAAATTAGAAATAATGGGTGTTTATAATACAGGAGATAGCGGGCTGGTGATACAGCAGCAGGTGGGTTGTTTGCCTTGCATGTGAACAACTGGGTTTGCTCTCCTGATACCGTGTATGTTCCCTCATGACCCACCATGAGTGATCCCTGAGCACAGAAGCAGGAGTAAGCCTTGAGCACTTTAGTGTAGAGAGAGAGAGAGAGAGAGAGAGAGAGAGAGAATGAATAAGTATCCTGTAGGACCAGTTAAAGTAAATGTGATAAATCTGCAGAGTGGAATATTGCACAACGGTGAAAGTTAATGGAATCTAGTTCATCTATTTGCATAGGTTGAACTAAAACTATAAAATTAAGTAAAGACCAGAGAGAGAGTTCAAGAGGGTATGCAGCCATGTGGCTAACCTGGATTGATTCCTGATACCACGTATGGTCCATTGAAAATGCCAGGGCTCATTTCTCAGCTCAGCCAGAAATAGTTCCAGAATTATCAAGTATTTAAGCTCATCTCTTCTGCACCTACTTGACCAAAAAAGTTCAATAAAATGAGCAGATGATGATAGAAAAACTGGTTTCTGTGTGTGGTTGAAAGTATGTTAAAAGCCAATACATTATAGGAGATGGCTACTTAAATTGGGTGTATGATAATATGAGTCTTATTTCAGGGGAGATGTAGCCATTATCTCTTGAGAAAGGTATATAGGGGACAGCCTTAGACTGGGGAGAGGGCCCTACTGTGCCAGGGATTGAATCCAGTCATGCACAGACTAGATTATGCTATACCACTTGAACCTAATTCCTTGAACCTCTATATGGGCATCTGGAGCTCTCACTCTTGTTCTTAATTTGGTGTTAACTACAATAATTGCATTATGCACAGGTTTTATAGGAAACACTCTATTAGAAAACTAGTCATTTTAGTTCATTAAACTAGTTATTATAACATAATAACTAGTATGGTTGTGTTTATCCCATATACAAAAGTACATTGCTCTAAAAATGTTTTCTCATTAGATGAATTCTACTATGCAGCTAATGTATAGTAAAATTATACAGAATTATATTAGAATATAGTATAATGCCAAATACCAGTAACAATTATAGACCTCATTCCCATGAACTGATGGAATGATTTGAGGCTCTTTATGTTTCTGGAGTGAGCAGATGCCCTTGGGCTACACTAGCATGTGATAGGACATATGGAGATGTTACTGGTGCTCACGCGAGCAAATCGATGATCAATGGGAAGACAAGTGATACAAGTGAAGTGATAGTATAATGAGAATATTTCATTAGAAGTCCTTTACACAGGCATTTCAAACTTAGTCCGATTTAGGCCATTTCCTTTATATTTTCAAACCTCATGTGTATCTCCTTCGTTCTTTCTTTTCATTCTTCATCATTTTCTAGAGTTAAGATTTTTTTTTTTCCTTTTTTGGGTCACACCCGGCAATGCTCAGGGGTTTCTCCTGGCTCTGCACTCAGGAATTACTCCTGGCGGTGCTCGGGGGACCATATGGGATGCCGGGCACAGGCCGGCGTGCAAGGCAAACGCCCTACCCGCTGGGCTATCGCTCCGGGCCGTAGAGTTAAGATTTTTTTTTCCCCCCAACCTCATCACCTGAAAATGAAATTTCAGATAAATATAAGGGAGTTGCCATTACCAGCCTTTCCTTCCTGGTAACTGAAGCAAACTACATGTCTAAGGAATCTCAGGCTGTGATTTTCTAGCACTTAATTTTCGGCACAGAGGGGCACGTTAGTGTGGTCTTGTTTTTCAGTTTGATGCCTGGTGATCAGACCCAAGGCCGGACCCATGCAGATATTTGCTCTTCTGCTGAGTCACGTGCCCAGCTAAGTGTTGTGTGATCTTAAGGTGAGCATCCAGTTGCATGTGCAGTATGTGTATTCCTTGCACACTTCAAACTTTGATGTCTATGCTGATAGCCGTCTTTTAGAAACGTGTAGCACTCTTGTCTGTGTCCACTAATTGCTAAAAGTGTTGTGTGTGGTAAGTAATACATTTTATTGGCGAGAATTGCAGTGGTGAATTCAGCTGCAGTCAGCTATGTCACTGATTACCTGAGGTTTTTTTTTTTTTATCATTGTTGTTTTAAATTTAAAAATATCTCAAAATCTCATTTTTAATGAGCAACAGTTCTTAGAGAAGAATGTTGCTACATTAAGGTTGGGTTTCCTGCTTTGATGTCTCTGGAACGGTCCTCAACCTTTCAGCTCTCCCTGTTCTACTTCCAGGGAGGTCTTCACTGCAGAAACCCAAGAGTCATATTCATCCAGCTTGGTGTCAAGTGGGCTGTTGCTGCCAGAATAATCTTGTGATTATTTGAGAGATGTATCAGTTTCTTCTGAAGTACAATCAACTGTAGAAGCCTTTGTAGCAGGTGTGTAACAAGGCAAGTGCCCAGCTGCTGCAGTCACTACTCTTGGAGCTGCCTCTTGATGAACATGAGGACACAACTGGCCTCATAAACGCTCCACGGGACACTGTGCAGTTCTTTGGAGCCTTTTGTTTCTTTGGCGGCTCTTCATGAAGATTATGAAACACCGATATGAAGGTGTAAATTCAAAATGTTAGCCTTTTTTTTTCCAGCTATGATGTATAAGAGGAAATTATATAAAACATAGAATTGTACTTACAGCAATTGTGTTATTATAAAATGGGCTGAGCTTTCCCTCACTATATGTTGATAAGGTATTTGTGAAATTTGCTTAAGTCTAGTAGAGAACATGTCTAGTAAGCGGAGCGATAGCACAGCAGGTAGGGCATTTGCCTTGCACGTGGCCAATCTGGGTTTAATCCCCGGCATCCCATGTAGACCCTGGGCATCGCCAGGTGTTACCCAAAAATAAAGATTTGCTCCTAAGTTCGAAATATTTTATAAAGGCTCTACAGTCTATTTAGCATAGGATATCTAAAGTTTAAATAATTCAGTATCTAATAGCAATAGTGTCCATAATGTGCTGGTGACAATAAATCTGTCCTGTCTATAATTTATAAGCAAGCCATAAAAAGTAATGCAGTATGCTTTGGGAATTAAACCCAGGATAAAAGCAAGGACATGTGGAGTGGTGTCATCTTGGTTGGAGTCCTGTTTCTGTGGGGTAGGGGAGGTTTTGGCAGGGGGCATATGCTCGTCCTCAGAGGACTCAACTCTGCTCAGGACCACAGGAGAGGAATCTAGTCACTTTATGCCCCTAGTGCCTTAACCGCTGTGCTGTCTCCATTCTTTTTTTGTTTTTAATTTTATTATTCCCCCAATATTATTACACCATTTTAGACATACAATTGAAAGATGCTCATGTAGAGTTTTGTTTCTACAGTGTTCCAACACGCATCCCTCCACCCAAACCCATCTCCCATCACCAATGTCTCCATTCTTAATGGGGAGGTTTTTGGTAATTCCCAGAAATACAATAGGAATGTCATGTTTAAAATGGAGGTGAGCTGGGGCCAGAGCGATAGCCCAGCGGGTAGAGCGCTTGCCTATGCCAGCCCAGGTTCAATCCCCGGCATCCCATATGGTCCCCGAGCACCGCCAGGAGTAATTCCCTGAGTGCAGAGCCAGGAGTAACGCCTGAGCGCGCCGGTGTGACAGAGAGAAGAGAGAGAGATAAAATGGAGGTGAGCAGAGTGCCTAAAATGGAGGTGATGTAACCTGCATACAGAAACCTCACTCTTCAAACAAATGCACACTTTCATCTTGACTCCCTACACCATGACATAAAATTTTGCTTTTATATATCAAGATGAGCCTACCCATGTCACCCATTGAATTTTTTTTTGATGAAAATAATAGATAGTGATCATTTTATTTGACCATTGGTTTGCTGACTTAACAGGTGCTAGAAAAGCCTTTTCTTAAGGTCTTTATGTTTTATAGCCTCTGGAAGGAAAAACACACCTGCAACACCCCTGAGGTGTTCCAGGTGAGGCTTCGGGTGCCCGACTGCGTTGGCAGGTAGCAGACAGGAGACAGGCTTGTCTACACCCAGGGCTCTGCCCTGTGGGCCCTGGATGGCTGATGGCCTGACATAGAAGAAGACTGCCCCACCCTCCCACCCCTCCGGGGATGAACCCAGAGCCACGGCAGTCAAAACCAGTAACAATAATGAACCTCATTCCCAATGAATGGAGACATTACTGGTTCCAGCTCAAGCAAATCATGAACAATAGGAAGACAAGTGATAGAAGGAAGAATTAGTTTTTCCCGGGAAACGCCTTTTATTTTCAACAACTGACAGTTGTTCATTTTCATGTGGATCTCTTATGCAGCCTGGCTTTTGGGCTCAGCTAAAGATGCAAGTGATGGGGGGCCAGAGCGATAGTCCAGCAGGTAAGGCGTTTGCCTTGCACTCGGCCAGCCCATGCCGGCCTGGGTTCGATCCCCGGCATCCCATATGGTCCCCTGAGCACTGCCAGGAGTAATTCCTGAGTGCAGAACCAGGAGAAACCCTTGAGCATTGCCGGGTGTGACTCCCCCAAATAAAAAAAGTAAGTGATGTATTATTCTCAGCACATTTGAGGGGAGTTTGTTGACATCACTACTGCCTTTTAAACTCTTGGAGTTGTAAAGTCTTGTCCATCTGTTTCCAAGTATATGCTCTAGGCTATGAATTATGGGAATCTAAGTCTTTAGGGAACATCTAAGATGACAAGCTGAATTACCCACTGTGTTATAAAGGCTTTATTAAAAGTATTGGTGTTGATCAGCAGTTTCATTTCACTTCTCAGTATAATTTAAGAAATACATCTGTTATGGTCTCAGGTGTGCTAGTTACTCGATCACTTAAGTCAAGTACTGCCAATATGTAACAAATGAAATTTATTTTTATTCGGGGCTGAAGAGCTAGTGCAGCAGATGGGCATTATTTGCCTTAAATGCAGGCAACCCAGGTTCTGTCGCTGGCATCTTTCATGATTCCTTGAGCACATAGAGGAGCATCACCTGGTATGTACCCTTACCCCTCCAAAATTTGTTTCCTTCAGGGTGCTTGTGTGAATAAGTCTCGGAATAGATAACCCTGTAATTCTGGATTGTAAGTTCAGTGATAAAATAGTAAAACTTCATTCACAGGCAGTATATCTTACAGATACTGGGAAGCAGGCCATGCTTTCCAGTATCTTTATTCTTTTTTTTTTTTTTTTTTTGCTTTTTTTTGCTTTTTGGGTCACACCCGGCGATGCTCAGGGGTTACTCCTGGCTCTACACTCAGGATTTACTCCGGGCAGCACTCGGGGACCACATTGGATGCTGGGAAATCGAACGCAGGTGGGCCGCTTGCAAGGCAAAACACTTTACCCGCTGTGCTATCGCTCCGGCCTTCAGTATCATTATTCATGTTGATAGTTCTGTTAGCTGTTTTTAGTTTACCAGGCATCCCCAGTCCATACTTTAATTGATTGACAGTACAGCTCAGCAACAGCTCATTTTGAAGACCTGTGACCAGTCCCCAGTGCCACCCAGGTTTCCCAAGTACTACATAGTTAGTGGACATGTATGAGTCTCACAAAAGAATGTTTTTAGTTCTATAAACTTAAGTATTATCTTGGTTATATTTTTCATCATTTATAAATGAAGGCTGGTGTTTGCCAAAAAGATTTGATGCTAAACTTGGCAGGCATCTCCTATCTTACACACTGAAGTTAACTCCTTTGTTTAAATCAAACTGTTCTTAATGTTTCTGCCATTACGAAAAAGATATGATGAGCTGAACTGAAAATAATAGATTTTTTGCTTTTGGGGTCACACCTGGTAATGCTCAGGGATTACTCCTGGCGGTGGTCCTGGACCATATGGGATGCTGGGGATGGAACTTGAGTTGGCCACATGCAAGGCAAACACCCTCCCCACTGTACTATCGCTCTGGTCCCTTAACTTCTTGAAACGAAAGGTGGTATGTTTTGTGATTAAAATAAAGTGATGTTGGGGGCCAGAGTGATAGCCCAGTGGGTAGGGTGTTTGCCTTGCACGCAGCCAGCCTATGCCAGCCCGGGTTTGATCCCCGGCATCCCATATGGTCCCCTGAGCACCGCCAGGAGTGATCCCTGAGCGTCGCTGGGTGTGACCCAAAAAGAAAAAAAAAAGATGTTGCCATTTAATAGGATTTGAATAATACTATGGCTTATCAATGGCTTTGTTTCCTTGTTACTAGAAAGCTGACCCTCTGGGAACCAGTGAAATGTGAACCATTTTAGGGGGTGAGATGACCATCACCTAAGTTGAACTGTAGTAGAGAAAGGGGAAAGAGGAGGAAAAAAAAAAAGCAATTAAAAACAATTGCCTAAAGCAATTTAAGGATTAATGACTGATGCCAGAGAAATAGTATAGCTAGTAGGATGTTTGCCTTGCAGCACGTGGCCAGCCTGGGTTTGATCCCCAGCATCCCATATGATCTCCAGAGTCCTACTGGGAGTAATTACTGAGTGCAGAGCTAGGGGTAAGCCCTGAGCACTGCTGGGATGGAACATGTGTTCCATCTTACTCCTCGGCCCCCATAGTGATGTTTAAAAGATTATAAAAGGGGCTGGAGCAATAGCACAGTGGGTAGGGCATTTGCCTTGCATGCGGCCGACCTGGGTTCGATCCCGCATCCCATATGGTCCCCGAGCACCACCAGGAGTAATTCCTGAGCGAAGAGCCAGGAATAACCCCTGAGCATTTCTGGGTATGACCCAAAAAGAAAAAAAAAAAAAGATTATAAAAGAGCTAGAAAGAGGTGGTTTCAAATCCTGTCTCGACTTCACATTTGTAACTCATTAACTGCGGTGATAAGGGATGATTCTTTTGACAGTCTGGTTTATAGAACTAAAAACAATAGTTTGTGAGATTCATACATGTCCACTAACTATGTAGTTCTTGGGAAACCTGGGTTATTGATAATGGACCACCACAGTCAACAAAAAGGAACTTTTGTTGTGCTGCCCCAAAGGAAGAGTAAGTGATCAGAGGAGACTGGTTTACTTTTTTGAATTAGGGGTTGTATTTAATCTGGCGACTCTTTTGAAAATTATAGTTTGGGATTTAGGGAGAAATAGTACAGTGGGTAAATTGTGTCAGTTTATGTAAGAATTTAGAAAGCAAGGGTACCTAACTTAATATACTATCTTCTGGCCCCTCAGCCTCAATATAAACCGTATTCTCTTTTTTTTTTTTTTTTTTTTTGCAACTTCTTTGAGGAATTTGGAAGTTAACTGAAGTTTAGGAATTAACCTAAGATCGATCACAAAGCTCTTCAGTGACATACTCCAGTAATGTAGGCAAGAGCCCTGTGTTGCCTGTTTTTGTTGCTATTTGTTTTCCTTGTTTGTTTTGTTAGGGTGTTTTCGGGCTGTACCTAGCAGTGCTTAGGTCCTGGGGAGCTGTGTGATTCAACACAGCCTTGGCTTGAACTGAATTCTAGCAGTGTGCTTAGTGTTGCCCTCATCCCTTCCTCTTATTTTCCTCCTGTCGTTGGAGACACATTTTACGCTAACTGGTATCTTCATTTTGTGGCTGCACGTCACTGTTTACTTAAACTGAGGTAAATGGTTTATGTAGAAGAATTCTGAGACAAGGTAATGCAGTTTGTGACTGCATGAATAAGGAGCATTTGAGCTTATAATAAAGAGTACACTTGTGGGTGAAATTTTTATATACAAATGCATATTCCCCTTGCTTTGGCTTTGGATCTTATCTGGTGGCACTGGGGCCTTCTGGTGTGCTGGGTGGGGGAACAAAGGTTCCTGAGTGAAGAGCCAGGAGCAACCCCTGAGCATTGCTAGGTGTGACCCAAAAAAAAAAAAAAAAAAGATAAAAGAGCTAGAAAGAGGTGGTTTCAAATCCTGTCTCAACTTCACATTTGTAACTCATTAACTGTGGTGATAAGGGATGATGTGAA
Organism: Cryptotis parvus; assembly: GCA_021461705.1. Classification (NCBI taxonomy): domain Eukaryota; kingdom Metazoa; phylum Chordata; class Mammalia; order Eulipotyphla; family Soricidae; genus Cryptotis; species Cryptotis parvus. The sequence goes on along the minus strand of JAJIBD010009891.1, from coordinate 26,090 downwards.
CTTTTCTTTTTGACAGTTTGTTGCATATTCTAAGGACCCAGACATAAGGCTTGGTGGCGGTCTCTTGTTTTTCCTGGTTTATGACTTTCGGCTTTGTGGAATACGGCTGAGATGAAAGGATTTATTGATGATGCAAACTACTCCGTTGGCCTGTTGGATGAAGGAACAAACCTTGGAAATGTTATTGATAACTATGTTTATGAACATACCCTGGTAAGTATCATTTCAGTATGTTTAAATTTCCATTGTACTTGCTCTTACTTGACCGTCTACAGGAAGGTGCAGTTCATGATGGAGATAACCAGTATGGCTGGCCATTTTGATTCTGTGGTGTAGGGAGGAGATTTAGGCTCAACTGCTCAGGTAGATAGGCCAATTTTAAACAATGAAGAAAAAAAAAAAGCATGATGGGAAATGCAAGGTCCAGTCAGTTTTAAAAGTGTTTAGATTCTCCTTCGTTTGCCTAGTGTTTTTTTTGCCCTTGACCAACCTTACATGTAGTTCTAGATGTATGTGTGCATGCTTCATTCTTGGTACTGTACTGTAATAGTTGTCTTCTTCATTGTTCTAACTATAATAGACAGGAAAGAATGCGTTTTTTGTGGGAGATCTCGGGAAGATTGTGAAGAAACACAATCAGTGGCAGAATGTAGTGGCTCAGATAAAGCCATTCTACACAGTGAAGTGCAACTCTACTCCAGCTGTGCTTGAGATTTTGGCAGCTCTTGGCACTGGGTTTGCTTGTTCCAGTAAAGTAAGTATGTCTCAGAATTGTCACAATTGCAACCTTTTACAAAAAGTGTACTAGTGAAAGGACTTTGAAACATTTTCTCTAATTTGTTCCTTATTTTATTTATTTATTTATTTTTTATTTTATTACACCACTTTTAGACATACAATTGCAAGATGCTCATGCTCAGGTTTTGGTTCTACAGTGTTCCAACACCCATTTCTCCACCCGAACCCATCTCCCATCACCAGTGTCCCCACCTACCTCCACCCCACCCCCCACACCCCAATTACCTGGCGGGTTCTGTATATCTTTTCTCTCCTCTCTATCTCTCCCTCCCCTCTACCTTTCCTACACATCATAGAATGCAGTACATTAAAGGACATAACTGTTTCCACTAGTTTGGACCATGTGGCCACGCGACTTAAGGGCCTCATGGTCAGCATCCGAAAGTGAAAATGGCAGCTAATGTGGTGGGCGAGTCTCATCCGGCTGCTTCTGGGACCCCCCCAGAGGTGATGGGCCCACTCCCAAAACCCATCTGTCCTCCTGGGGGCCTCATGGTCAGCTGAGCTAGGGGAGAGCCGAGTTCCAGTTCTCACAGCTGCGTGTGAGGCTCTGCATGCTATGGCTGGTCGCCCAGGGCAGCTCCTGGGCGGGGCCACAGGGGCTCAGACAAAATGGAGAGGGGGAAGGGGCGACCCCAGCTCCATCTGACATTTCCTGGTGATTCCCGCTTCTGGGAGCTGCTTACCTGGGCTCGAACTCATTTTGCTCTGTTAATCTGGTCTTGAGGTCAGCATCCCTCCTAGGCGGGCTCTGATGTGCTGCAGCATCTGGACAGCGAAAATGGCGGCTAATGTGTTGGGCGAGTCTCTTCCGGCTGCTTACGGGGACCCCCCAGAGGTGATGGGCCCACTCCCAAAACCTATCTGTCCTCCTGGGGGCCTCATGGTCAGCTGAGCTAGGGGAGAGCCGAGTTCCTGTTCTCCCAGCTGCGTTCCTTATTTTATGATTTTATAATTTTGAAGGTTTTACGGTAACATACAATTATGATCCTTTTGAAATTGAGCAGGAAAAATGGGGCCTGAGAGCTAATACAGTGGGTAGGCCATTTACCTTGCTTGTGACCTACTCCAGTTCGACCCAGGTTCAATTCCTGGTATCCCATATGGTCCCTTGAGTGCAGAGCCAGGAGTAACTCCTGAGCATTGCCGGGTGTGTCTCAGCTCCCTTCACCACCAACAACAAAAAAAATGTGTCCAATTAAGGTAGTAACTGGATAAAACATAATGGAAATTTTGCCTTTTAGATGAGTGTTTACTATCTGTTTTTACAGACTGAAATGGCTTTAGTGCAAGAATTAGGTGTATCTCCAGAAAACATCATTTATATAAGTCCCTGCAAACAAGTGGCTCAGATTAAGTATGCAGCAAAAAATTGGAGTGAATATCATGACATGTGACAATGAAGTTGAATTGAAGAAAATTTCACGAAATCACCCAAATGCCAAGTAAGTTTAAAGCTAAGTGCATGAAAACATCATCTGTTTGATTTGCTTGGGTTTATCTTAGCCTTTGGAGAGGTGGCATTTATGGAGAGTAGTAATCTGTATTTAATAGTATTTAATTGGCAGCCTACTTCTGATCTTGTGCAAGTCAGATGACATAGTGGCATTTGGGATATAAACTTAACCATCTTTAAGTCAAGAAGGAAATATGCTTGGTAACCAAAATCTAGGTCACAGATATATATATATATATATATATATATATATATATATATATATATATATATATATTTATTTTTTTGCTTTTTGGTCACACCCGGCGATGCTCAGGGATTTCTCCCTGGCTCTGCACTCAGGAATTACTCCTGGCGGTGCTCGGGGGACCATATGGGATGCCAGGGATCAAACCCGGGCGGTATGGGCCAGCTGCGTGCAAGGCAAACGTCCTACCCCTGGGCTATCGCCCCGGCCCCATAGGTCACAGATATTTTTTTATAAATCTATTAACCTTCCTGTTACCATTTTGGGAACAGGATATGGTAGGTTTTTGTTGTTTTTTGTTTGTCTGTTTGTTTATACCACCATCAGATACACAGTTACAATGCTATTCCTGTTTGGGTTCCAGCATCTACCAGTTCACCCTTCTTAACACCAGTGTCCCTAGGCACTTTAACATTTCTGGAAACAGGATGTGTTTTGCCTGGTGCTTTTTCCCTGCTTGCTTGAGGGTCTGAGTTACTCTGGGTGCATGTCTTTAGTTGTCTGACCATGTCTTAGGATCTGAAAGTCCATAGATTCAGCGGGTTCCTTTTTTAGACATGCTACTTCTTTCTGAACTGGGAGCTTATTGTTTTTCAGTTAAGTGAAAAATCTTGCACATATCACAAGATATTTATGTTTACATTTTAAGAGTTGGGTCACTTAAAACTTAAGTTTCAACAAGACTGGTATGTCCAATATACCAGAATATTCTTTTTTTTTTCTTTTTGTGGGTCACACCCGGCGATGCTCAGGGGTTTCTCCTGGCTCTGCACTCAGGAATTACTCCTGGTGGTGCTCGGGGACCAATTGGGATACCGGGGACCAAACCCAGGCCGTCATAGGCCGGCCGCATGCAAGGCAAATGCCCAACCCGCTGGACTATCGCTCCGGCCCCTATACCAGAATATTCTATACTTTTAGAATGCTCTCAAGATATAATACAAAGTCGTTCACTTTATTTATTTGTTTGCTTCCGCGTTTGTTTATTTATTTATTTATTTTGCTTTTTTGGATCACACCCAGCAATGCTCAGGGGTTTCTCCTGGCTCTTCACTCAGGAATTACTCCTGGTGGTGCTCGGGAACCATATGGGATGCTGGGGATCGAACCTGACGGACCAACTTGGGCCGCCGCGTGCAAGGCAAATGCCCTACCCGCTAGGCTATCACTCCAGCCCCATAAAGTCGTTCACTTTTTTTTTTTTTTTTTTTTTTTTTTTTGCTTTTGGGTCACACCCAGCAATGCTCAGGGGTTACTCCTGGCTCTGCACTCAGGAATTACTCCTGGCGGTGCTCGGGAACCATATGGGATGCTGGGGATCGAACCTGGACCAACTTGGGCCCCGCGTGCAAGGCAAATGCCCTATCCGCTAGGCTATCGCTCCAGCCCCATAAAGTCGCTCACTTTTTTTTTTTTTTTTTTTGCTTTTTTGGGTCACACCCAGCAATGCTCAGGGGTTACTCCTGGCTCTGCACTCAGGAATTACTCCTGGCGGTGCTCGGGGACCATATGGGACGCCGGGGATCGAACCCGGGCCGGCACAGGCCAGCTGTGTGCAAGGCAAACGCCCTACCCGCTGGGCTATCGCCCGGCCCCAAGTCGTTCACTTTAAAAGGTGAAAGATTTATGCGATCTGAAGAGAAACCAGAGTATAAAGTCATTCACTTTAAAGAGCTATTGTATATATTGCATATTCCTGAGAATGTCATCCATATTTTTTGTATATAATTTTCTTAGTGACTAATGGTATTGCAATGGAAATCATGACAAGACTAGGGGCCAGAGCGATAGCCCAGCGGCAGGGCGCTTTGCCTTGCATGCGGCCGGCCGTGCCTGCCCGCGGTTCAATTCCCGGCATCCCATATGGTCCCTCGAGCACCGCCAGGAGTAATTCCCTGAGTGCAGAGCCAGGAGTAACCCTGAGCACCACCGGTGTGGGCCCAAAAAGCAAAAAAAAAAAAAAAAAAGACTAATTAAAAACGGGCCAGAATGGCCAGCAGATAAGGCACTTAGCTTCCACGTGGCTGGCCCAGATTCGATCCCCCAACGCACCCAGGTAGTCTTCTGAACTCATCAAGAGTCATCCCTTAGCACTGACAGTAGGGCCAAAAAATCTTACCATCATTTACACACACACACCCCCAAAAATATAACTCTCTGCATGATCTGATGGACCCTGAGTTCTGAGTTTAGATGTATACTGTGTTTCGTTATAAATTGACGTTCTTGCTACTGCTGTAGCCAGTGTGTAAATAAAATTATTTTAAAGCAAAATAGTTTTTATTAAATGAAATTTACTCATGTGAAGGGAGAGAAAGAGGATTACATGTTCATGGGAGAACACGGGCTTGAAAAAACAAACCAAATAATTAGTCTAGACCTCTGAAATGCATTAGAACTTTCTTAGGAAAAAGGCTATTACAAGTATCAATTGGTGTGTTTTCAGTTTTTTTTCTTTTTTTGCTTTTTGGGTCACACCTGGCAATGCTTGGGGGTTACTCCTGACTCTGCACTCAGGAATTACTCCTGGTGGTGTTCAGGGGACCATAAGGAATGCTGGGGATCGAACCCGGTGCCGCCGCGTGCAAGGCAAACACCCTACCCGCTGGACTATCACTCCAGCCCAGAATCAGTGATTTTGGAAGACTGCTGCCAGTCAGACAACAAAGAACTCAATCTTATAAGAACAAAGAACTCATCTAAATAACTGTTGTTATTTAGATGTAAGCAACTAATAAGACTGATCAGATTAAGTGGTAAAAGATAAGCTAGCAAGATCAATTTGGGGGAAATTTAAGATATAACCCTGATAGTCTTACTGAAAGAAAATGATGGCATTGCTATTCAATTTAGTCTTTCTAGGTGGATTTTTTGGATTGATGGACTTCATTTGAAAGTAATGTCTTTCATTTCAGAGCCCAACCGACTCTTGCAGCTACAACAGAGTCTTAACTTCCTGCATTTTCCAAATTCCCATCCTTGTAAGCTTCATGCTTTGAGGCCCTAATTGCTAGTTTTTTCTCTATACAGGATTGTTTTTCGTTAGGTTCACTTCATCTTCCGTCGCTGGATATGGGAGCACTGGCAACATAATCAACACAATTCCTACAATCTTCAGGCTTCACATGTGCTGATGATGATGTAAACCAACTCTGCCCCAATCATCTTCCCCTTCTCTTAGGGTCTTACTACATATTGCAACAGAAGATGCTATTGGCGGTGAAGATGGTAACATGAAGTTTGGCACTACCCTGAAGAACTGTAGGCATCTCTTGGAATGCGCTAAGGAACTTGACGTCCAAATTATTGGGGTCAAGTGAGTATTTTTCTTACCTTTGTTTTATGGTGGTCAACTTTGATTTAAGGCAATTTGCATGACATCTCAGTTAACTTAGGTTTTCTAAAACATCTTAGGGAAAAAGCAGATATGTGCTTTATTTTCAGGCGGTTTGTATCTGTATATTCCCAATGATGAAATAAAGTAAGCGGTAATTCAGTTCAGCTAGTAATTTAGTTCACCTTTTCAAATTGTTGGAAAGAATTGTGGTTTTTATTGTTGTTGTTGTTCAGCAGCGTTTGGGTCTTACTCCTGACTATGCAAGGGTCACTCCTGGTAGTCCCCAAGGAACCATATATTGGGTGTCAGGTAGGGAACTGTGGGAAAGCATCCTGCCTGCTGTATGCTGTATGTCTCTGGCCTTGGGATTTTGTCTTGAATCCTTTAAGGACACTTAGGTAAATCAGTCTTTGTTTCACCCTCATGATTTTATATCTGAGAGCACACAAGTTTTGAATCAATCATACTTTTCTAGTTCCACTAGATCCTTAAAATTATTCATAAAATTAGGTAAAGAATAACCCCTGCTGTGGCGGGGCGATAGCACAGCAGGTAGGGCATTCGCCTTGCCAGCGGCGATCCGGGTTCGATCCCCAGCAACCCATATGGTCCCCTGAGCACTGCCAGGAGTAACCCTTGAGCATCGCTGGGTGTGACCCCAAGAAAGAAAAAAAAAAGAATAACCCCTGCTAAATTAATTATCCCTTATACGATTATATTTGAACTTCAGATATTTGGGAATTTGCTGCATGGTTTATACGTGTGTGAGTCTTAGCACATTTGTGTAACCAGTACAGCCACAATCAGGATACAGAACCATATTTAAATTAAGTTAAAGCATTTAGAATCTTGGGGCTGAAGTGATAGTACAGCAGGTAGGGCGTTTGCCTGTATGCAGCCGACCCGGGTTCAATCCCTCGGCATCCCATATGGTCCCCTGAGCACCACCAGGGGTAACCCTTGAGCATTGCCAGATGTGATCCAAAAGCAAAAAAAACAAAGCATTTAGAATCTTTATTGAAGCAAAAAAAAAAAACTAACAAATATTAGTAATATTCATCTGAATTGTATATTCACAATCATGAAATATTTGTAAATTCCACAATAATGAAAAAATGTGTCATTCCTTTGGTGCTTGTTCCATATGTACATGAAAGCATGCCGTATGTGATACAACAAGATGTAACAATTTGTTAAAATTTGTTCATAAAAGTATAATCTGGGGCCGGAGCGATAGCCCAGCAGGTAGGGCGTTTGCCTTGCATGTGGCTGGCCCATGCCAGCCCGGGTTCGATCCCCCAGCATCCCATATGGTCCCCTGAGCACCGCCAGGAGTAATTCCTGAGTGCAGAGCCAGGAGAAACCCCTGAGCATCGCCGGTGTGACCCAAAAAGCGCAAAAAAAAAAGTATAATCTAACGTTACCTTACGTTATGCGCCAGTTGGAACAGCGTTTGAACATAAGGCCTCTAAAATTTAACACTGCTTTTATTTCTTTTAGATTTCATGTTTCAAGTTCTTGCAAAGAATCCCAAGGTATATGTACATGCACTATCTGATGCCCGATGTGTGTTTGACATGGCTGTAAGTACTTTCATTCATTAAATTGGGTTTTTTTGGGGGAGGGGGAAGGGGAGGAGTGGGATGTTGGGCAAACCTGATGGTGCCCAGCATCATTCCTGGTGGTGTCGGGAACCATATGTAAGACGGGGATCTGACTTGGGCTACCACTTCCCATTCCCAGTCCTTGCTCTCTGACTGTGTGATTATTTCCCTCTCTAAAAACAGTGGTTAAGATTAGTGTTGATTGTTTTTCATCTATGATATACTTGCATTAAACTTAGGATGCATCTGTTATTACAATAAACTTTCAGGGTTCAGTAGTTTTGTTGTGGGGCCACACCCAGCAGTGCTCAGGGCTTACTCCTGAATCTGTTCAGGGATCACTCCTGGCAGGGTTGTGGGACCATATGAGGTACCAGGGATTGAACTCAGGTCAGCCACACGCAAGGCAAGCGCCCTACCCGCTGTACTATCAGTCTACCCTATAGTTATCTATAGAAGCGGATGTGAAGGAATGCATATGTTTGAAAGGCAGTACAGATAACGCCAAAAAGATGTGTGTGTAAGGACGCATTAATCTTCTGTTAGTATAATCCAAAAAATGTAATGTATTGAAGGTCAGAGAAAGGAGATTTTCAGAATGTATATATGTTTCATTACAATTTGGAAATTTATGAAGTGTTTATTTCTATTTCTAGGGAGAATTTGGCTTTACAATGAACATGTTAGACATTGGCGGAGGTTTCACGGGAACCGAGTATCAGTTGGAAGAGGTAAGCTTTGTTTTAGTTTTGGACTTCTTAAATGTTTTCCACTTGATCTCTTTCTGGCTAAGTAATTCAATATGGTTGCCAAGTATCCTTTCAGTTTAGTTAAGGAGTTGATCTTGAATTAATTTTTGGTCATTGTACTTTCAAAACCTTTAACTGTGGCCAATTTTTGTGTGTCACCCCACTACACTCTGTCCAGCACCAAACCCAAAGCTTAAAGAAGCAAGTGTTTAATTATATTGGCATATCTTTTTTCTGTGTAAGGGGTAGGGGGTGAGAGTATGGTATGTGTAACACCCCTTATATTCCCCCACAGTGGCAAGGACTTAAAAGCTAACGTCCAAATTTTAATTGAAAGAATATGAACAGATAGTGAGAGAGATAGATTAGGTTTTCATTTGTTTTGGGGTTGATCCACCTGGATGTTTTGGGGGATTCCATGTGGCACCAAGGATGGAACCCACAAGCTCATTGGAGTCCTTTTTTTTTTTTTTTTTTTTTTTTTTGCCTTTGCCTTTGCCTTTTTTGGGTCACACGCAGCGATGCTCAGAAGCTACTCCTGTCTCTTTGCTCAGGAATTACTCCTTGTGGTGCTCAGGGGACTATATGGGATGCCGGGGATCGAACCTGGGTCGGTCGCTTGCAAGGCAAATGCCCTACTGGCTGTACTATTGCTCTGGCCTCACCCAATGGATTCTTTACCTAGCACTAGCCTTTAAAGTTTAATAAAATTTGAACTAGAGCAATAGCACAGTGGGTAGGGCGTTTGTCTTGCATGTGGCTTTGCATACAAGGCAAACACCCTAGCCGCTGGACTATCTCTCTGGCCCCTCCAATTCCTTTTTGTGTGTTTTGTTTTTGTGATGCAAGCTAATTTTTTGAAGCATGGGCCAGAGTGATAGCACATTTGGGTAAGGCGTTTGCCTTGCATGTGGCTCCACCTAGGTTTAACCCCCAGTATCCCATATGGTCCCTGAGTGAAGAGCCAGGAGTAACCAAAAAAAAAAAAAAAACGTGAAGCAAGAGAAAGCGAGGAGAGTGTTCAAGAGAGAACACATGCTTCCCCTTAGTGGAAATAAGCAAACAAAGACTCAATAGAGGCAAGTAAGCGAGATAGATGTTCAAGGGTGAACACAGGCTTGAGGAGTGAGCCTAATTCACTTGCTTTTACTTTCCATGGCACAAAAAGAGTAAGATGAGGCAAATGAGGCTATTTGATTCATGTATACAAAACCCTTCATATTCCTGCCCTGCCCTCATTGCTTATGTCTACGAACTGATAGGAAAGGTTGGCCCTTCTTTACTAGTCTAGTGAGCAGGTGTGAAAACACAGCTTGAGTCAACAGTGGGCGTTGCCATTGGAGTTAGGACTTTCTTTTGTCTTTTAGGGGGCCACACCCACCAGGTGGTGTTGGTGCCTTCTTATTGGTTCCTTGTTCAGGAATTATTCCTGGCAGGGCTCTGGGGCAGGGGTTTGGGGCTGAGTGTAAGGGATGCCAGGGATCAAACCTGGGTTGGCCACATGCAAGGCAAGTGCCCTACCCACTGTAGGGCACTTGTTAAGGCTTTTTTTTTTTTTTTTTCTTTTTTGGGTCACACCCGGCAATGCTCAGGAGGGTTTTCCTGGCTCTGCACTCAGGAATTACTCCTGGCAGTGCTCAGGGGACCATATGGGATGCCGGGGGATCAAACACAGGCCAGCACAGGCCGGCCACGTGCAAGACAAACGCCCTACACTCTGGACTATTGCTCCGGCCCCCATTAAGGCTTTTTTTTTTTTAAATTAATGCAAGATTTTGATGAAAAAGATAAAGCATTGGTGGTTTGAAAGCTATTTAATTGCTTGATACTACTATATATAACAAAGTGTCATGATCTGAGATTCAAACTATAGTCTTACTGATACTGTGAATTATCTATTCTAACATTAAAACCATAATTTATTTCAAATCCATAGGTTAATCATGTTATCAGCCCCTTGTTGAATATCTACTTTCCTGAAGAATCTGGCATTAAGATCATTTCAGAACCTGGAAGTTACTATGTGTCTTCTGCATTCACACTTGCAGTTAATATTATTGCAAAGAAAGTTGTTGAAAATGATAAATTTTCCTCTGGAGGTAAGATACAAAGATAATTTTTTAAATTTCTTTCACAGTGCCAGCGATCAAACCAGAGCATCATATGTGCAATACAAGTGCTGTCACTGAGTTACATCGCTCATTGGGTTACACACCAGGCCCCAAAGTTGTTGTTTTTTTGTTTGTTTTTATTCATTTGTTTTTGTTGTTTTGCTTTTTGGGTTATACCCAGCAATGCTCAGAGGTTGCTCTGGCTCTGCACTCAGGAATTTCTCCTACAGTGCTCAGGGGACCATATGGGATGCTGGGAATCGAATTCCGGTCGGCTACGTGCAAGGCAAACGCCCTACCCACTGGACTATCTTTCCAGCCCCCACCCCAGAGTTGTTGTCTTTAGGTTGGGATTTGGGTTTATTTTTTGCTTTGGGTCCACACCTCATAGTACTGTTCCTAGCTCTGTGCATCAGAGACCATGATGTGCTGGAATCAAACCCCATACTTTCTGCACACAAAACTTAGTCTGTTGTGATATCTATCTCTCTGACCCTCTGGGTGGTTTTGTTTTGGCATGTTTGTATGACAGGAAGGTGTGCACAGTGTCCTGTCACTGTGATGTTTTCAGGCTCTAAGACACTCAGAGTGGGGCCAGAGCAATGGCACAGCGGATAGGATGTTTGCCTTGCACGTGCCGACCCAAGTTCGATCCCCGGCATCCCGTATATGGTCCTTGAGCATTGCTAGGAGTAATTCCTGATTGAAGAGCCAGGAGTAAACCCTGAGTGTCGCTGGGTGTGACCCAAAAAGGAAAACAAAACGCACAGAGAACTGGGCCACAGGCTTGGCATGCAGAGAGCCCTGGGTTCTGGCCCCGGAACTACATTGTTCCCCAAGACTGCTGAGTGTGTGGTTCAGAAAGGTATTATGTGCAGTATCATTATTATTACCTCTGCTTCCTGAGTTATGCAGAGGTGTGGGTCATTATTGAATTATTATTTTATATGCCATGCATAGTAGTTATGTTTACTACAAATTCATATTTATGTTTTGATTTCAGTAGAAAAATCCGGAAGTGATGAACCAGCCTTCGTGTATTATATGAATGATGGTGTTTATGGGTCTTTTGCAAGTAAACTGTCTGAGGACTTAAATACCATTCCAGAGGTTCACAAGGCAAGTTTTATAAATATATATATCAGAACTACTTTATTAGGCAGTTTATAAACTGAGCTGTTACTCTTAATGCACATGCCAACTTTTGGAGAAAGGCTTTTTGGGATACAGTGGAAGGTGGTGGTGGATTATTGCCCTTTAAAAGGACTTGGTGTACCCTGACTGGGTCCTCTTGCACTGCCTCAAGATGGAGAAGGGCTTTTATGAGCTCATTGGGTCTGAGGCCGTGAAAAGTGCCCCCTGTCTACCAGCACATGCTGGACCTGCTTGAGCAGAACTGAATATTCAAGCAACTTTTCCTTTCTTGCAGAAATACAAGGACGATGAGCCTCTGTTTACAAGCAGCCTTTGGGGGTCCATCCTGTGATGAGCTTGATCAGATTGTGGAAAACTGTCTTCTTCCTGAGCTGAATGTAGGAGATTGGCTTATCTTTGATAACATGGGAGCAGATTCTTTCCATGAGCCATCTGCTTTCAATGATTTTCAGAGGCCAGCAATTTATTACATGATGTCATTCAGTGATTGGTAAGGTGTCTGCAGTATCCTGTATTTGAGGGGCTGGATAGATACTACAACGGGTGGGCACTCACCTTGTACCCAGCTAATATGACTTGCATCTTCCCCATCCCATATGATCCCGGTCATCAGTGGGTATGACCCCAGAATACAAAAACAAAACATAAACTTAGGGGCCCAAGCTATAGTACAGCGGTTAGGGGTGTTTTCCTTGCATGTGACCAACCCCAGATTCAATCCTTCACCTCCCAAATGGTTCCCCAAGTGCTGCCAGGAGTAATTCCTGAATGCAGAGCCAAGAGTAACCCCTTAGCATCACTGGGTGTGACCTGAAAAGCGAAATTTTTTTTTTAAAAAGTGAACTCTAAAGCATTCTGTATTTGAGGTGGCGTAAAATGATGGCTAATGGGCTGGACCAGTAGTACAGTGAGTAGGACACTTGCCTTGCAAGTGGCCATCCTGAGTTTGATCCCAGCACCACAGTCGCCCAAGCCTCCCTGAGAGATACTGCAGGGATAACTCCCTTGCCTTGCATGTAACAGTACCAGAAATGACCCTTGGCATGGCCCTAAGCTCTTCAGGTGTGGCCTAAAAATGTATATGTGTGAGCATGAACACATGCCAGCCAGACTCCCAGTCCAGGTGCCAAATAGTCATCTTTTATTTGAAGGATTAAGATAGGACATTTTATAGTCTCATTTTATTATACATAACTGTCTGGTTGTGTGGGTTTGTGCTTAAATTGGGGCTAATGCCATTTTTTTTCTTTCTCTGTAGGTATGAGATGCAAGATGCTGGAATTACTTCAGACACAATGATGAAGAACTTCTTCTTTGTGCCTTCTTGCATTCAGCTGAGCCAAGAAGATAGCTTTGCCACTGAAGCTTAAACAGGCATTAACGCTTCTTTACATCTGAAGATGGCAGGTTAAGCTTGTCTGGTCTACATTCCAGAGTGGGGAAAAAATCTAATCTTATTCTGTTTATTCTCTTGAAAACAAAAATTTAGTAATAGCTATTGGGACCAGACAAAATCAGCTTTCATCATAATTCACTGGGGATAATTGGGAGATTTAGATAATGTATCCAGATTAAAACTTACCAGTTTGTCCTACCCCTTAAGCGCTTTAAAATTAAAATATGCAACAAAATGGATGACTTAGTGGAGATGGAAGCCCATTAATTGGGTTCCCCATTAAACCGTTTACATACAAGTACACAGTTTTTATACTAAGGATTCGTGTTTAAAAGTCTTGTAAAGTTAATGTCTTTCACCCAGATAGAGCAAAATGTCAGTGGAAGACCAGTGTGACTTCATTAGATACGTTTAGTGTATTTAGAATGTGTGAATTTGTGCTTTGAACTGTAGTTTAATAAATGTAAAATTGCATCATAGTATTTGTTGTATTTGACCTAATGTAACCCTTGTATGATTGCAATAAATATTTGTGTAGATTTTACTGTTTTTTCAGCTGAAACTTGGGAAAGGGGCTAGCTAGCAAAGGTAGTTTTGAAATGGATGTGTGTATATGGACTGTTTTGAAGGTTCTTTTCCTTTATAGCCATTTCAGTTTTCGTTTGGCTCAGTACATTTTTCACTTATTTAATTAGTAATTTAAGTAAAATGTTTGGTAAATCATTGTGAAGTTCAGATTCATTATGGAGAGTTGATGTGCAGTCAGCATGATGTTTAACAATTTTAACACCAAAAACATGTTAATCCTGCATAAAGCAATTGTAATAATAGGTGTTTCTGTATAGATAGAATGCAATTGCATATCTTAGTAAATCTCTGAATCATAAATCCGTTTGGCTGAAATGGAAGATTCTATTAGATACTTTGAGGAAACTTGGGGGAGGGAATTAAAATTGCAGAGAAATCTGCAGCACACTGAAGCTTAAAGGGCTGCATCTATATCCAGAAACCTGTTGCTCTTTTGCACAGAATATTTAAATTCAGAGTTGTTTGGGGTTGGGATGAAGCACACCTGTTTTTTCTCTGTTACAGTGGTTTTAAACTTCTGGAGGTTCTTTTTCCTTGTTTAAGCTATTCACTTAGTTTGTTACTTCCATTTGTTGAGCTTAGTAACTACTTTTCTTACTAAAAATTTCATGGTGACTGAGGGGAGAGGATTAGCATCAGCAACTGAGTTGTTGCCAGGAATTTGTGTTCACTGCTAGTATATTAGGAATCCTAGATCTCAGAATCACAATAGTAATAAAAATAAACAACAGGAGTCACTTTTTCCTAACTTCTTCCATGTTTAGATGTGGAATTTCTGTCTCCCCAAGAGGAAACGTGACTTCACTTTGGTGCCAATGGACAGAAAATTCTACCTGTGCTACATAGGAGAAGTTCAGAATGCATTCAGTAGCTGGTTTTTCACACCTTGATTTCAAGGTGGAATGAAATCGATCAGGAGTCTAATAAATTTCAGTCTCTTTAAAACCAGTAGGTGCTTAATCTTTTTTTGATTTGATTAATACCCATTGAATGTCGGGTTCTGTTAATAATAAAAATCAACAAAGGCCCCAGTCCATTGTTATCTAATTTCCCTTGGACTTTGCCAAGGTCTAAGTGGGGTTTTATGCAAAATTCCAAGCTACCATGCAACTTTTTAAAACCGTAAATAAGGAGGAATTATTCCCACCTTTCTTTTCATATTGTGCTTTGTGGTCCAAGAAATGCAAAAATTTTAAAAATGGTACAACTTTGAATCTTTGACTTGACTATACAGTTTTGAGCTTCAAGATTTTGACATATCCGTAGAGCTGTTCTATGTGTAAGAGCTCAAAATTGTAGCTATCACTTGTTAATGATGAGGTGGCTTTAAACAATGTCTGTATTGTATTGGAAGTCTGTTTGCCATAATTCTAAAGTTTGACCTTATGTATTTGAATTTGGTATGCTAAAAATACTGAATTAATGTAACAATTCTTTTTTTTTTTTAAGTAATCTCAGTTCAGAATTTAACTGAAAATATAAAACCCAGATGATTTCTATATAGTAAATTGAACTGTAAAGGTAACTTGTGTGTGATTCTGAATACACAGATAAAATGCTTTTATTCCTCCTGTTTTACTTTGACTTCTACCGTGGCAGTTGAAATTTTACATACCTGCTCGATATGTAATATAAACTTGCAAGCATTATTTAACAATCTCACTTGCTTTATTATAAAGGAACATTGAGTCTGACAGTGTTGGGTATTCCGATGGAATAGTGGTTTTGTCAAACCCCAAATGTGTGCGCAAAGATTTCTTGGGTTGCAACTTCTAGATATTTCCCAGCCTTAACAATTTTAAACTTAAATTAAATAAACGAAATCTCAATCATTAACTATATCCCAATAGATCTGGACCCATTCATATTTGCAGAAGAATGAGTTTAAAAAAAAAGTTCCCAGCCTTTGTGAAATTTTTTTTTCCTGCTTTTTTGGGTCACACCCAGCATTGCTCAGGGGGGTTACTCCTGGCTTTTCACCCAGGAATTATTCCTGGCAGTGCTCAGGGGACCATATGGGATGTGCCGGGCATCAGACCCAGGTCAGACGTGTGCAAGGCAAATGCTCTCCCTGCTGTACCTCCAGCCACCAAAATTACTTTCTTATGGTAGGAGTTTAGCAACTAGGTCAACAGTAACTATGAACTATTGTTTCACTGGTATCCAGGATGCCGTGGGGAAGGGGTCACTCCCATATGCAGTACTGGGGATTGGGCAGATCAACTGCATGCAGGGGCCAGCGCTTAGCCCCTCTGCTCTCTCCATCCTCTCTGGGAGGAGATGCGTGGTGTGCATCCTCTAAGGACACATAGAGACAGGGCAGGGGCCAGGTGATGGAATTGGGGTGTCAGTTTATACTGAGGCATTGGAGTCTGACTTTGGACTTCCCTGACTCCTTGTACTATCGAAATGGGAATTTCGAACTGCTTTTGTTGCTGTTAGCTTTAAAGAAACTTGAGGGACCAGAGTGATAGTACAGTAGGCGAGGCGTTTGCCTCACGGCTCACCAGGATTTCATCCCCTGCGCCCCATATGGCCCTCCAGGAATGGCACAGAAAAAAAAAAAAAAATTGTGAGGGTTTAGAGCCTCACAGCAGGCAGAGCACTTGTCTTGCACGTTTTTTTTTTTATTTTTCTTTCCGATTTTATTTTATTTTATTATCCCCCCCCAAAATATTGTTACGCCATTTTAGACATACAATTGAAAGATGCTCATGTAGAGTCTTGGTTCTACAGTGTTCCAACACCCATCCCTCCACCCAAACCCATCTCCCATCACCAATGTCCCCACCTCCCTCCCCTCCCACACCTCAACTACTTGGTGGGTTCTGTATGTCATTTCTCTCCTCTCTATCTCTCCCTCCCGCCAAACTTTCCTGCCCCTCGTGGAATTCAATGCATCAAAAGACATTACTGTTTCCACTATTTTAAAGGGACCGCGTGGCCGCCTGTCACTGGGCTCGAACTGGTTTTGCTCTGTTGATCTGGTCGTGAGGCAGTTTCCCAGCATCCGGACAGCGAAAATGGTGGCTAGTGTGATGGGCGAAGTCTCATCTGGCTGCTTCCGGGACCCCCCCAGAGGCGACGGGCCCACTCCCAAAAACCCATCTGCCCTCCTGGGGGTCCCATCTTCAGCTGGGCCCGGGGCTCCAGCCTCCCCAGCCGCTTCATGTTATGGCCGATGGCCCCCCAGGCAGCTCCTGGCGGGGCCACCAGGCTCGACAAAATGGAGAGGGGAATGGCCGAACCCTGACTCCATCTGACGAATTCCCAGTGATTCCCGCTTCTGGGAGCCGCCTACCTGGGCTCGAACCGGTTTTGCTCTGTTGATCTGGTCGTGAGGCAGTTTCACAGCGTCCGACAGCGAAAATGGTGGCTAGTGTGATGGGCGAGTCTCATCCGGCTGCTTCCGGGACCCCCAGAGGCGACGGGCCAACACCCAAAACCTGTCCTGCCCTCCTGCCCTCTTCAACTGGGCCCGGGCGAGCCGAGCTCCAGCCTCCCCAGCCGCTTCATCGTCTTGCACATGTTTGATCTCCAGCTCCCATAAGATCTTCTGAACCAGGGGCCAAGCGATAGCCCAGCTGGCAGGGCTGCACGTGGCCGGTCCATGCCGGCCCGGTTCGATCCCCCAGCATCCCATATGGTCCCCTGAACAACGCCAGGAGTAATTCCTGAGTGCAGAGCCAGGAGTAACCCCTGAGCATCGCCGGGTGTGACCCAAAAAAGCAAAAAAAAAAAAATCTTCTGAACCCCATGTGAGTGATTCCTGAGCACCACCAGGTACCTCCAAACAGATCTGAAAACATGTTTGTTCTTTGAGCACGGTATATTTAAACAGTGTAACCTATACAACAATTTTTTTTCATAAGGTGCGGTCACTCCCCGGTCATTCTCGGGATGCTGGAGGTCAAAGCCCAGACTTAGGCCTCACCGTGCAGAGCAAATGCCCCTTGAGGTCTGCCAGGCCCCCCGGAGGTGTGTTAGCATTTACTGTGGTAACCCTTGGGCACCTTGGACTCGCTGCCACACAGCTGGGTGAGCAAAGGCAAGTCCCCTACTCTGTGCTTCTCTTCCCAGACTGCCCGTGTCGCCAAGGTCTCGGAGCAGTGGCCATACACAACAGGCATGAAGCAGATGCCAAATGCCTCCCTCCATCTTTTTTGTTTCCATCCTCAGGTTTTCCACTCTATTTTCTTCCTGTAGGAAGAAACAAGATTTGTCTGGGGAGCGATAGCAGGGTAGGATAGAGGGTAGGACGTTTGCCTTGCAGGTTCGATCCCTGGCATCCCATATGGTCCCCCGAGCACCACCAGGAGTAATTCCTGAGTGCAGAGCCAAGAGTAACCCCCTGAGCATTGCCAGGTGTGACCCAAAAAGCAAAAAATAAATTTGTCTAGGGTAGTGGTAGCACAGGGCTAGAGCGCCTGCCTTGAATACAACTGATGGGGTTGGATTCTTGACATCCCCCTGCAGTCCCCCAAGCACCACCAGGAGCCCAGCTGGTTGTAGATGGCCCCCTTCGCCCCCAAAAAGTGTAGCACATTTTCTGTGTTTGATGTCTAAGAGGTCTCAATTTGGGGGATTGAACTAAGCTCAGAGGGAAGTTTAGGTTAGAATAAGGCAGTGTTTGACATCTGGCCTCTGCACACTTGGAAGCTTTGAGCCTGCATTGTTAATGTTCAGCTGACCCGGTTGGATCTCCTGCAACCCTGAGCCCCACTGTGTGGCCCCCAAACCACCTAAATTCTCCAGCTGAGAGGACTGCTTTCGTTTTAGCCTTTGGTTTGGGAACCGCACCCAGCCCAGCTCAGGACTTGCTCCTAGCTCTGCACTAGATGGTTGACCGCTTGGCGTTGCAGGGGAGGACTGTCAGGTACACACTGGGGACTGAACCTTGGTTGCTGGTGGCAACTCGAGTGCTGGTGCTGTCCTGTCCCCACATGAGGGGATGGAGCCTCTAGAGACCCTGTCCATTGTCCCTGCATGCTCTTTCCAGCATACGCCCTTTCCTCTGAGCCACTCCTGGACTGCTGTAATTGTGGGCACCTGCAGTGATGCGGAGCCGGAAGAGGTGCATTCCTTGTTTTCTACTTTGGGACCACTCCCAGCGATGCTTAGGGGTTACTCCTGACTCTGCACTCAAGAGATCACTCCTGGTGGTGTACAGGGAACCTTATGGGACACGGGGATGGAACCCCAGTCAGCTGCATGCCAGCCAGGCACCCTACCTGCTTCCTGTACTATCACTCTGGCTCTGGAGAAGGTATATTCTAAGTGTCTCCTCACCACCCTCCAGCTGACTCGAGTAGGTTGAGCCCAGGCTTCAGACCTCTGGCCCAGCCTTGAGGCTAACAAGTGGTGTGAGGGCAGGTCACAGGATTCCACCAAGTGGTCCTGGCTGATGCCTCAAAGTCTTGATTCTTTGGGGGCCAATCCAGTAGTGCTCAGGGATCACCTGGTGAAGCTTGGGAGCCTATAGCCAGTGTGTGTGCAAGGCAAGCTAACACCAGCCTCATTTTCTCCTTCCCCTCACTGTCCCAGACCACCAGATACCTCCTTCCTCCCCTGCTTGAACCTCTCACCCCACCCAGCAGCAGGGGAGATGCAGGCCAGAGACCATGGGTTCCCAGAACAGCCCTGACCTTTCCCCCTCCTGGTTTTCAGGAGGTTTTCAGCTACCAGGACCACCGTGCAGTCACCAACATGGAGTGGCCCCAGGAGCTGCTCGGATTAGCCCCATTTTTTTGGTAGTAACATTCAAGAAACATTTGATTGGATGTTTATCATTTTGAAACAGCATATAAAATGCTTTGTGACGATCTTTCTCTTCCTCTTTTAAATTGAAACACCACGCAATAGACCATTGCAAAGTTGTTCATAATTAGGTTTCATGAATGCAGCATTCTATATCTGTCCCTCTCCTGACTAATTTCACCCGTAATACTCCATCCGCCCATTTATAGGCAAATTCTTTGACTTCATTTTTCCCAACAAGTGCGTAGTATTCATTGTGTAGATACACCATAGTTTCTTTATCCAGTCTGTTCTTTCCTTGAGGGGGCAGGGGGTGTCCCACCCGGCAATGCTCAGGGATTACTCCTGGCAGTCTCAGGGGGACCATATGGGATGCTGGGGATCGAACCCAGGTCAGCTGCGTGCAAGGCAAATGCCCTGCCTGCTGTGCTGTTGCTCAGCCCCTTTATCCAGACTATTCTTGCGGATTAGCACCCTTAGGTCCTCTCTGCTTCAGAGTCCTTCCTGGGCCCCGTGACCTGGCGGATCTGCAGTCCTCAGCCCTCCCCTGCCCACACTCCTGGGAAGTGTAGAGTTAGGGGAGTGGTTCCTGCAGAAGCAGTCAGCCCAGATCCTTGCCCCCGGGGTTCTTCTGACTCAGACCTATTTGCCCCCATTTGGCCTGAGGTCTGGGCCAGTCAAGGGGTGACCATCCCTCATAGCCTGTCATACCCACCTAAACCCAGACACATACCTGGCTTAGGAGCTGGGTTCTCTGTTGTGAGCTTAAGCAGGCTATGACCACCCCCCCCAAACAGCACCCACCGGCCGCTGACTGCGCTCATGAAGAGCCCAGTGGCTGAGAAGGAACTGTGTTTCTGCCGCTTACAGCTGTGTGATCTCAGATGGGTTCATTGTCTGACCCTCACTGGCCTCTTCTCCCAGAAAAGCAGTTTCTAGGACTCCCAGTCCAGAACTTCATTCCCTCATTTATTTAAAAAAATAAGATGGGCCTGAGTGATAGTACAGCTGGTAGGGCATTTGCCTTGCATGTGTCCAACCCAGGTTCAATCTCTTATGGTCCCCCGAGCACTGCCAGGAGTAATTCCTGAGTGCAGAGCCAGGAGAAACCCCTGAGCACTGCCGGGTGTGACCCAAAAAAAAAAAAAAAAAAATTTTAAATCAAAGTGTTGGGGTTCTGGGCGGAGCGATAGCCCAGCGGGTAGGGCGTTTGCCTTGCACACGGCCGGCCTCATGCCGGCCTGGGTTCGATCCCCGGCATCCCATATGGTCCCCGAGCGCCGCCAGGAGTAATTCCTGAGTGCAGAGCCAGGAGTAGCCCCTGAGCATTGCCGGGTGTGACCCAAAAAGAAAAAAAAAAAGTGTTGGGGTTCCAAAAAGAACAGCTCGGGGCCCGAGCCATAGCACAGTGGGTAGGGCATTTGCTTTGCATGCAACTGACCCGGGTTCGATCTCCAGCATCCCTATATGGTCTGTGCACTACCAGGAGTAACACCTGGTACCGGTGTGACCCAAAACGTTTAAAAAAAGAATAGCTCCAGGGGCCGGAGCGATAGCCCAGCGGGTAGGGTGTTTGCCTTGCAGGCAGCCGGCCCATGCCAGCGCGGTTCGATCCCCGGCATCCCATATGGTCCCCTGAGCACCGCCAGGAGTGATTCCTGAGTGCAGAGCCAGGAGTAGCCCCTGAGCATCGCCGGTGTGTAACGCAAAAAAAAAAAAAAAAAAAAGGAATAGCTCCGTGATTCTGGCTCTGGCTTGGTCAGCAGTTTGAATATCTGCTTTATGGGTCACACCTGGCATTGCTCAGGGGTTGCTCCTGGCTCTGCACTCAGGAACTACTCCTGTCAGTGCTCAGGGGATCATATGGGATGCCAGGGATCACCCCCTGTCGGCGGCATGCAAGGCAAACGCCCTCCCCGCTGTGCTCAGGCTCCAGCAGTTTGAATTTCTGGAGTCCACATTCCCCTAGCCTTGTGCCCAGCTGCTCTCAGCCCCGGCATCTCCACAGACTGATTTCCTGGCACTGGAAGGGATTTCCGGCCACACAGCAGCCAGGTGAGTGAGCATTTAGGCAATGCAAGTGACACCTGCCACACCAGCTCCACAACCCCCTTGAGAATGTGCCCCCTGGTGGGTATGCTTGCAAGCGCGCACTGCAAGTAGCACTGCCCCGTGTGACCCCACCCCAACCCGATCCATGACCCCACCACTCCACGGTCTGGGGAGAACGTGAGCCCACAGCAGCAGCAAGACAGAGGGGAAGAGGCAGCAACAATTGGAAATACATGAAACATGGGCCAGAGTCTATGGATACAGCCAGGAGGGCGTTTGCCTTGCACCTGGCCAACCGAGGTTCCATCCCATATGGTTGCCAGAGCCCTGCCAGGAGTGATCCCTGAGCACAGAAGCAGGAGTAGGCCCTAAGCACTGCCAGGGGTGACCCTAACACCAGAAGAATTACTAAATTGTCATGGCAGTTTGGGGTGGTCACCACAGAGGGGTGAATCATGCTAGCAGTTCATGTCACCTCACTGAAAACATTCAAAAACAAGAGAATGGCAGAAACATGGAAAATCTTTCTAAAACATGAGACGAGGGACTCAGCACAGCCATTGGGGCACGGGCCCTGCTTGCACCTGACCCAGGTTCCACGACCGGCACTGCCGGAGGTGGCCTGAGACCCCCAGCAACACAGGGCCTGAGAAGCACCAGAGCTTCGGGCCACTGCTTGGCTTGAACTGCAGACCCAGTTGGCCAAGATTCGCCAGTGAGCAGCCCTCCTCAAGAAAATAGCTGTGGCCAGAGAGATAAGCAGGAAGGAGCACTCGGTGCAGCAGCCTGATGTGCAGCTGGGTATCTGGTCCCCTGGTGCAGCAGCTTGATGTGCAGCTGGGTATCTGGTCCCCTGGTGCAGCAGCTTGATGTGCAGCTGGGTATCTGGTCCCCTGGGCACCTGCAGATCTCACTTGAGCACTGAGCTAGGAATAGCTGCTGAGCACACTGGTGGTGTTCCTCACACCCAAGCATAAATACCAAAGTTAAAACGAGGTGGACAGGGCCGAGGCGATAGTCCAGTGGGATGGACATTTGCTTTGCACGCTGCCGACCCAGGTTCAATCCTCAGCATCCCGTAGGGTCCCCAAGCACCACCATTCCTAAGTGCAGAGCCAGGCTAACCTCTGAGCATCGCTGGGTGTGACCCAAATAGAAAAGAAAACACTGCCAAGAGTGATTCCTGAGTGCAGAGCCCTTGAGCATCATCGGGTGTGGCCCAAACCCCTTACCCACCAAAAAAACAACAACAACAAAGACATTCCATCACCTCACCTCAGTTTGGGATGATTCCTCTCTTTTTGGCTGCATGGGATTCCCTCTTGTCCCCTAGCTCCTAAATAAAACTATTCTATTCGGTGGTGGGAGAGATCTTTGTAAGGAGAAATTAACACAAAAGCCATGATAAGGGGCCTGAGCGATAGTCCAGAGGGTGGGGCGTTTGCCTTGCACGCTGCCAGCCCGTGCTGGCCCAGGTTCCATCCCCAGCATCCCATATGGTCCCCCGAGTACCGCCAGGAGTAATTCCTGAGTGCAGAACCAGGAGAAATCCCTGAGCATTGCCGGGTGTGACCAAAAAAAAGAAAAAAAAAAAAAAGCCACGATAAGGTTCTGCGGCAGGTCTGCGGGTTTGGCTTGGAAGATGGAAGGTAAAAGGGAAGCACTGAAACATTTGAGACTGGCGGCAATGGCCTATGATACCCACTCAGATGGCGCTCATGGATCACTTTTACTCCTGCTAAACCACTAAATTGCTCAAGTTGTTGAGTTTTTTCAGGTGTTTAACTGCTTCTGGCAGTATTCACGTCTCTGTTCTATCTTCCTGGTTTTATTTATTGGTTTGGTTTGGGGGGACAAAATGGAGTTCTCAGGGGATTATTTTTCTTTTTGGGTCATACCCAGCGGTTCCTCCTGGCTCTGCCCTCAGGAATTACTCCTGGCAGTGCTCAGGGGACCATATGGGATGCCGGAGATCAAACCCCGGGCTGGCCACATGCAAGGCAAACGCCCTCCCTTTGTACCATTGCTCCGGACAGGGTTAGGGAATCGTGGGGTGCTGGAGATGGAACCTGGTTCTGTCCCGCACACGGTAAACGCTGTATGTGCTGTACTATCACTCCAGTCCCAGTTCTCCAGGTTCTCAGGATTTGCCCAGCCGCGCTTGGGCATCACATGATAGCAGGGATTGCATGCTTAGCCCTTGTGCTGTCTCTCCTGCCCTTAGCTGTTTCTGAAGGTGCTTTGAAGTGGCGCCCAGCCTAAGGGGGAATTCCTGCCTCAGTTTCCCTCTCCACCCCCACCTACCCCTCCAGCTTTGCTACTACAAATCCAAGCTGTTATCCTGGGGGCTCCTGGGAACTGTGTAGCCAGAGGCTGGGAGTCCTTGAAAATCAAGGGATTTCCCCTTGGAATTTGACTTTGTCCTGGGGCATTGAAATCTCCCTGGAGCTGGCATGTCCCCGAGGGCACACAGAGCCCTTAGCTTACACCATATACCCAGCACTCCATGTTCCAGGGGGACCAGAGCCTGGAGGAGGCGGTGGTCTGAGGGGGTGGGTGGGTGGTGACTGGCAAGCAGGAAGTTATCAGGACTGTTGGTTGGGAGAGGAGGAGGCTGCTGATGGTTTCAGACCCAAACAAGGGATGATTTTTCTGCTTTTGTGTTTTGGGCCACACCCTGCAATGCTCAGGGCAGCTACAAGGCAAACACCCAACCCACTGTACTATCTCCTCACTCCTCAGCTCCAGAATGAATGAATGAATGAATGAATGAATGAATGAATGAACGAATGGACGGACAGACGGATGGTAGGTGTATGGATAGATGAGTGAGTGGGTGGGTGGATGTATGTATGTTTTTTAATTAATTAATTAATTAATTTTTCCGATTTAATTTTATTTTATTATTTTCCCCCCCAAATATTATTACACCACTTTAGACATACAATTGAAAGATGCTCATGTAGAGTTTGGTTCTACAGTGTTCCAACACCCATCCCTCCACTCAAACCCATCTCCCATCACCAATGTCCGCACCTCCCTCCCCCTCCCACACCTCAACTATTTGGCGGGTTCTGTATGTCTTTTCTCTCCTCTCTATCTCTCCCCTCCCGCCAAACTTTCCTGCTCTTCGTGGAATGCAGTGCATTAAAAGACATCACTGTCTCCACTATTTTAATGGGCTCGAACTGGTTTTGCTCTGTTAATCTGATCGTGAGGCAGTTTCCCAGCGTCCGGACAGCGAAAATGGTGGCTAGTGTGATGGGCGAGTCTCATCCGGCTGCTTCCGGGACCCCCCAGAGGTGACGGGCCCACCTCCAAAAACCCGTCTGCCCTCCTGTGGGTCCCATGTTCAGCTGGGACCGGGCGAGCCGAGTTCCAGCCTCCCCGAGCCGCTTGTGAGTCTCTTCATGCTATGACTGGCGGCCCGAGGGCAGCTCCTGGGCAGGGCCACCACGCCGACAAAATGGAGAGGGAATGGCCGAACCCTGACTCCATCTGACAAATGGTGGATGGATGGATGGATGGATGGATGTGGAATGATGGAGACGAATGGGTGGATGGATAGATGGATTTGGAAGGCCACATCTGGCGATGCGCAGGGCTTACTCCTGGGTCTGTTCTCAAGAATCACCCCTGGCAGAGTTTTGGGGACCCTATGGGGTACCAGGGATCAAACTTGGGTGGACCACAAGAGAGATGAAGGGGGCAGCAGAGGCTGGCGGGCTCCCTTGCCACCTCGCCCCCGCCACCCGCGAGAGCCATGGGAGAGAGCCTGGGCCGCTCGCACTGCCGAGGGTTCTGCGGTCACCAGGGCCCCAGTCCTTCGGGGTCGAACTGTCAGGCGTCGTCCCAGGTCTGTCGCGGGCGGACACACCGTGGTCCATCCCCCCCCCCCACGCCTGCCTATGCCACGCGGTCATCGCCCTCCCTTCCTGATTCGGGAAGGTAGGGGTGGGTCGGGGCCAGCGGGGGAGGCCCCCAGCCAGAAGACAAGCCCCTCACCTGCTGTACTGTATAGCTGGGACCCCAGAAAGGAGCTTTTCAATTTCATATCAATTTGCTTTTGTGCTGTACCCATTGGTGCTCAGGGGACCCTATGAGGTACCAGGGATCAAAGTAGAGGCCAGCCAAGACCTTTCTCCTATCTGTCTGGCTTGGGGCTGCACGATCCAGTGACCGGCGTGCTGGTGGGGTAGGGGTGGGTCTGTGTTGGGGTTTAAAGCCAGCAGTCGCTCCCGGAGAAGTGGTTGCTGAGATCACATCTTCCAGGTAAGGGTTTGGATGGGTTGCCCCCTTCCCTTGCCACCCCCACGAGCCCCAGGGGATCCGAGGGCCACCTCTAGCTTCCTGAAGGCCTAGCTGCTCCCCCCCCTCCATGGCGGGCCCACACCTGCCCTCCTGGCTCTTGGTAGTTTCTGAGTCATCTTTATCTGGGAAGACAGGACTGTCACTTCCTTCTCTGCCCTAATCTAGCTGAGCACGACATAGGACAGTTGTCATTTGGGCATCAATTTATTCCACACTGTCACACGCACACACGCATGTGCACTCACACGCCTGCACATACATTCTAAGGTCAACATGGCAACTCAGAGGCCACAGACTAGGAAGTGATTGGACGAACACGCACACATTTCATAACAGCAGAAATGGCCACACACACATACAGTACCCAGCCAGGCAGATGGTCTATGGCCACAGCATTTAGGACGGCCAAGACCTTGCTTCAGTGGCTTCTGCCCTCTGGCCTCACCCCTGCTCTGCTTGAACCTTCCTCCTCTCCCCATGCTCCCTACTGGCCCTCCTCTCCTCCCCCTATTCTGCTTGGACACTGACC
>JAJIBD010009890.1:0-73848 GCA_021461705.1 Cryptotis parvus | reverse complement strand
GTGCATGGTCTGTATTCCTCCAGTGATGATGTGATTGAATTAACGCCATCAAATTTCAACCGGGAAGTCATTCAAAGTGATGGCTTATGGCTTGTAGAATTCTATGCTCCATGGTAAGTGTTATGAAAGAGTTGTCATATTTATGATATTTCCGTAAATTAGGGAAATGTAGAAAGGTCATTCCTCCGTCTTGTTCAGCTAGTTGCTTTTTTTTTTTTTTTTTTTTGCTTTTTGGGTTACACCCGGCAATGCTCAGGGGTTACTCCTGGCTCTGCACTCAGGAATTACTCCTGGCGGTGCTTCGGGGGACCATATGGGACGCCGAGGATCGAACCCTGGGCGGCACAGGCCGGCCGCGTGCAAGGCAACGCCCTACCCACTGGGCTATCGCTCCGGCCCCAGTTGCTTATTTTAAAACTACTTATTTAAGAGAGGTAGAGAGAGAAATGTGAAACCCCACAAAATTGCTGTTAAAAGCTCTGCGTGGTCCTACCCCACTTGGCCCCAGTCAGTTTTTTACAAAATAGCCAAAGGTAGCTGATGGCTAAAGGCCAAAGGTAGAAGGGAAGAACATTTCCTAATATTAAGGCATTTCCCTTTTGATGAACTGATAGGATGAGGAAGGATGGAAACTGATTTTATGAAGAAAATGCATGGACAGAGGAAAGGAAAGAACTAATATTGCTCTTTTATTTCTTGAAGGTGGTTTGTTTCAGAAATAAGCAAACTTAAAAGATTTGGTTTGGGGCCAGAAGGAGCAATAGCCCAGTGGGTAGGGGCGTTTGCCTTGAACGCGGCCAGCCTGTGCCGCCCGGGTTCGATCCCCAGCAAGCATCATATATGGTCCGATCCCCAGCATCCCATATGGTCCCCCAAGCAGCCAGAGTCATTCCTGAGTGCAGAGCCAAGAGTAACCCCTGAGCACTGCAGAGTGTAACCCAAAAACAAGCAACAAAGTTTCCACGGGTCCACATTCATCTGTCTACTTAAATAAGTATGCAAATTTCAAACAGATTTTTTATTTTTAAGATTGTTATTAAAATCCAGTACATGTGCCAGAATAGTAGTGCAGCAGGTAAGGCACTTGCCTTGCATGCAGGCCACCAAGGTTTAATCCTGGCACCCTTATGGTCCCTGGGCCCCGCCATTAGCCCCCACTAGAGAAAACCCTGAGCATTACTGGATGTGGCCCACAACACAAACAAAAAAAAAAATTTGCTTTAAGAGCCAGAGAGAGATTACAGTAGGTAGGGTGCTTTGCTTCATTTCATGAGCCCGGCCAGGAGTGACCCCCTGAGAGTTGCAAGTCCCGTTGGGGCATTGAACGCCTGTAACCAATCAGCATGAACAATTCCGTGCGTGACTGTTTAAATGGGATGGGGCGGGGGTAGAAATTTAAGTACCACTGAAATTCAAGGTGTGTAATTTTAATGTAATTAGAATATGCATAATACACTGTTTATGTAGCTAAACATTTTGAATACTGTTGATCTTCGAATCTTTATTAAGAGCTCTTGCGTTTTGTTTTTTAAATTTTGAATGAGAAATCTGTATAAGTTGATTCATTGTTTTGATAAATGTGCAAACCATTGCATCCTGGAATATGTTTTCGGCTTATTTTTTGGGCTATGCCTGGAGGTACTCAGGAATCACATCTGGTGGTGTTCAGGGGACCTTATGAATGGGAGGGGATCGAGCCTGGGTCACTTTCATGCAAGACAAGTGCCCTGCTTGCTGTACTGTCTCTCTGGCCCCAAAATCTTGGAATCCTTTTTGGAGTAGGGACGGGAGAGGCTCCACAACAGTGTTCAGGGGTCCAGGGCCACTCCCAGTGATATCAGGCCACAGGGCTGGTGGTCAGTGCTAAGATCCAAGGACATGGTGGTGGTCAGACCCTAAGGGCCATCCCAGTGGTAATTGGCCTTTCCGTGGCCACGGTGTTGCTCAGCCCTGTGGTGCTGCGGACCAGACCCGGTCGGGACATGCAAGGCATGCCCCTAACTCCTGAGCCGTCTCCTTCCTGGCCCTTTGAATGTTTTTTCATATGTACAGTTTTTACAGAAAACATGGCATAAGCGGTTTACCTTGTTTGGGGAGGTACAATGTAAGAGAAGATGCCTCTTTTTTTCTTTCTTTTTTTTTTCCCCTTTTGGGCTCATACCTGGCGATGCTGAAGAGTTACTTTACTCCTGGCTCTTGGCGCTGAGGGAACCATTATGGGATGCCTGGAGTTGAACCCGAGTCGGCCGCTTGCAAGGCAGATTCCCTACCGGCTGTACTATCGCTCCGGCCCCCCATATGCCTCATTTCTAAAGGAAACCAGATAGTTAAAAGGAAGGAGAGAAATCTAGGAGTCAATCATTACGGCTCCACTGGAGGTTATGATAATGTTCCAAATGAAAAAATGCCTGTGGAGCAGGTACTCTGAGCCTCCTGGGCTTGGGCAAATTGCCGAAGGCTTTGAATCACTGTATCACTGTCTTCCCGTTCATCATCGATTTGCTCGAAGCGGGCCCCAGTAACATCTCCATATGTCCTGTCTCATGCTAGTAGAGCCCAAGGGCATCTGCTTGCTCCAGGAACATAAAGAGCCTCAATCCATTCCGGAATGAGGTCTATAATTGTTACTGGTATTTGGCATATCAAATACAACACGGGTAGCTTGCCAGGCTCTGCCTTGCAGGTAGCATACTCTTGTAGTCATCTCTAAGTCCAGCATTTATTGATGAACTGCGCGGCTGCTTACAGCCGCGAGCCGGGCTTTTATAGGCTGGTCTGCTGGGTGGAGTTCTGAGGAGAGAGAAGTCCGGATGTGGAAAATGGAGGCCCCTCATGGAGTGGGGGGTTGTCTGGCTTGTTGCAAGGCTCTGCTGGGGTGGCAGGCCAGGGCTAGAACCCACCATCCCTCCTGGGTGCCTCGTGAGCGGCTGGGCACAGGGAGAGCAAGTAGCAGCTCTGCTCCATGTCTGCGAGTCTCTGGCCCGGCATACCTGAGCTGGATTTAAAAAGACTGCTGCAGGGTAGATCTCGATGAGCCGGGCTGTGATAGGCTGGTCTGCTGGGTGGAGTTCTGACAAGAGAGAAGTCCGAATTATCGATCCGGAAGAAGTCCGGAATTATTTGAATGGGAGAGAAGTCCAGAATTATTTGAATGGGAGGCTCGATCTCCTCCCATTCAAAGTAGGAAGGCTTTGAATACCTTCCTAGAATAAAATGCAACCTATAGGGTCACAAAGGAAGCCCAGCATCGGAAAGAGCACTGGCCAGGGAATATGGGGTGAAGGTGCTGACGGTGCACGTTGCTGACCGTGACTGGACGCTCAGCGCTGCGTGTGGGCCCTCGGCATAGGAGTAGCCCCTGAGCTTCACTGCACACGGACCCTGACGCCTCCACACCAAGAAAGAGCAATGTGGAAATGTTCAGGCGTGTTGGGCTCCATTACATCTAACAGCAGCCGCCATGATTCTGGCTTAGTGGCTGAACCTGCATAGTCTGGCGTGCAGGTCATGTGACAGTCCCCCTTATTTCTGACAGTCACACTACCAATTGTGGCATGTTTGGATTTGTGGTGAAAGGTGATCGATCGGTCAGTGGAAACGGGGTAGTTTTTTAATTTATGTTTTGTTTGCTTGTCACCTAAAGTCAAAAAGCCTCTAAATTTTAAGTAACCAGTCCTTTGAGGGAGACCCAGGTGACTCACACTCAGCCTAGAGTGTAGCCAAATCTTGCATGTATGTGGCGGTTTTATATATCTTTGCACTGTTTGATATTGATAGAAGATGGTATATATACTCCGACAGTCTCTGTGATAAACTAAAATTAAAGAAGTATAACGTGCCATAAAATTAGGGTCTTTGAGGGTCTCAGCGATAGTACGGCGGGCAGGGCTTTGCCTTGCAGACAGCCAGCCTGTCCAGGTTCAATCCCTGGCATCCTATATGGTCCCCGTGCAGAGCCAGGAGTAATACAGTTGAGCATCACTGGGTACAGCCCAAAAACTTAAACAAATATTAGGGCCTTTGAAAGTCTAAGTAGTTCTCCTAAACACATCTCCAGAAGATGTAAGTATGTAGAAGCTATATATATATGTAGAAGTAGTATATAGCTTCTACATACTTGTCTTCTAGAGATACTTCTATCTTCTGGAGATATAAGTAATATATAAGTATATGTATGTATGTATGTATGTATGTATGTTTGTATGTATGTATGTTTGTATGTATGTATGTATGTATGCAGAAGTATACAGAAGATGCAAGGATGTAGAAGTTACATTTCAGGGCATTTATCTCCATAAAAGATCCTGACTTTTAAAACGGGCACACTTGGGGCGATAGTACAGCAGGGAGGGCATTTGCCTTGCTCAGGGCCGACCCGGGCCTGATCCCCAACATACCATATGGTCCCCTGAGCACCACCAGGAGTAATTCCTGTGTGCAGAGCCAGGAGTAACCCCTGAGCATTGCCGAGTATGTCTCCCCAAAAGAAAAGCAATAAAAAATAATGATAAAACAGGCACACTTGAGAGATTTGTAGGCCCCGTTCCAGACCACTGCAGCAAAGTGAGTATTGCACTAAACAAGTAGTTTTTCTTTTGCCTTCCCTGTGCATATACAAGTTGTGTTTCCATCATACTACACTCTTGTTACAAGTGCAATAGCATTATTGCTTTAAAAGGCGATATACAACATCTTAATTATACAGCTCATGTGAAGTGAGCAGAAGTGCCTGGGAAAATGGCACTGATACACTTGCTTGTGCAAGATTGTCACAAATTTTCAGTTTGTTTAAAAAAATGCAGTATCTGCAAATCAGAACCAAACAAGATTTGCCTGTAGTGACTAGAAGCTTAGACCCCTGTGGAAGGTGGCTTTCCTTCGTGGTGAAGATACTGCCGAGCTGTCTTTTCCTGTGATTCTGGAGGTGTCTTCTCGGCATCTGTTTCATCATCTGTAAAATGAAGAATAAGCTCTGTGTGCAGAGTTCTGCTGATAGGGGCTCAGTGTAGCGTTGGCACATGGCATTTGCTCATCAGACCCTTAGAGACCTAATTAGAGGATTCATGTTGTTTAAAAGAGGAAGAAAGCATGGCGAGGAGATGACTCAGGTTGGAGCACAGGCTTTGCATATGGCAGCCCCAGGTTTGATCCAGGTACCATAAGGTCACCCCCGTCCGTCCACCACCCCCACCCAATCAGCACTGCCAGTTGTGGGTGTGGCCTGCCCCACAAAAACTGAAAACAGAAGAAATCAAATCACCTATGAATAAACTCTGGTCTCTCTATATAATGATTATTACATAACAAAAATAGACCAGAACAGAATGTTTGCGTATGTAGATAAATACATGAATATACAGTTTTTATAAAAAGGCTCGGGGCCAGAGCGATAGCACAGCCATAGCACACGTTTGCCTTGCATGTGGCCGACCCGGGTTCAATTCCCTGGCATCCCATATGGTCCCCTGAGCACTGCCAGGGGTAATTCATGAGTGTAGAGCCAGGAGTAACCCCTGGTGTAGCCGGGTGTGACCCCCACCCCCCAAAAAAAAGAGCAAAAAAAATAAAAGGTCTATAAATGTTTTGCCTACTCTCCCTCACCCCAAAAAATACATAGTACCTAAAAGATCATGGTTGTGGTTTTGCTTTTTTTGCTTTGGGGTCCCACTCAGCTCAGACGTCCAGTGTGCTGCTGGCTATTCTCAGTATCGGGTCAAGCCAGAGCCTCACACAGGTGCCACCAGCCACGTCTGGACCCAAGGTTTTGTTATTATCACTGTTTCCTCACATTTTTATCACCCCTCATGGGGCCAAGTGCATCGCGGCTTGTTAGAGTTACTAATTTGGTATTATGTGTGCAGTTTGAGA
The DNA here is from genome assembly GCA_021461705.1 of Cryptotis parvus. NCBI lineage: Eukaryota > Metazoa > Chordata > Mammalia > Eulipotyphla > Soricidae > Cryptotis > Cryptotis parvus. The sequence continues at coordinate 67,980 of JAJIBD010009890.1, read as the reverse complement.
GTTCAGCACACTTTAAATCTGTCCGTAGACAGAGCATTGAGATTTAGGCATAGGAGAGCTAAGCCTAGCCTACTGTAAAACCCAAAAGATCGATCTAGATCAAAGAAAATTGATAAGACTTTCAATAAGAGTATTAGATTCAGACATGATTTATACATAAATTTCCTTTAAAATGTGAGTTCTGGGGCCAGGGAAACAGCTCAAGGGACTGAACCCTGCTCTCCAGGTGAGCGCCTGGGCCCCATCCCAGCCGTTTCCAAGCACTGCCAGTGTGGCCGCTACCCACACACACAATAAAAGCATTTAAAGGGACCAGGAATGTGGCCCGGTGGTAAAGCAAATGCTTCACATGTATGGAAATTCTTGGGTTCAGTCACAGGTACCACAACAAAAAAAATGTCCAGGGACCCGTTTTTCTTTTTTTTTTCTTTTTTTTTTTTTTTTTTTTTTTTTTTGAGGAGCTCTTGAGTTCTTGCATTTTAGAGATCGGCGTTTTGTCAGATAACTCAAGTCACACGTTGAAGCACACTCAGCGAGATAAAGTCTGACATTCCTGTTCAGATAGAGAGGTACAGTGGGAACTGTGTATTTAGACTCTCGAAATAAATGACCAGATAAAGGCAAAGAATCATATGAAATGAAGGGATTCGAGTGAAGTCTTGGAGCCAGCTCCTTCTGAGACTGCAGGAGGAGGATGTTTGAATCAGGAATCAAAAACTAACTCTCCTTGTGTTCACATCCCATAAAAGGTGTGGTCACTGCCAGAGGTTAACGCCGGAGTGGAAGAAAGCGGCAACTGCCTTAAAAGTGAGTTTCAGTGGGGGCTGGAGATAGAGTACACGGGTACGGAACTGGCCTTGCATGTGGCTGACCCAGATTCATCCCCCATGCCGTATGGTCCCCTGAGCATCATCAGGTGTAACCCAAAAAGAAGTAAGTTCACACGGTGTCTGCTTTCACTGTCTGTTGAGGTACGCAAGTGCATTGATGTATAAGAATTTCTGAATGTCAATTTGCAGCTGACATTCAGAAATCCTGTTTCTGATTCCCAGATCTTGTCAGGAACAAGGGCACAGTGTACATTTCCATGTTGCTCCCTTTTCCTTCTCTTCATGGTGGCCAAGACGGGGCTTATAGACATCGTTGGTTGAGGCACTCGGCAGGGAATCAGCATTTTAGTTCCACTGTTGGCGGGGGGGGGGTCACACTCGTTGTGGTTCTTAGGCACTTTCTGGTTATTGTGCTCACTCGGAGGATGGGGCCCTTGGTGAGCACACGTTCGCTGGGGTGCATCTTCAGTGTGCCAGAGATCACCCACCAGTGCCACACTTGGGGTGGGGGCATGCGGGGGTCCATCTGGGGCAGCAAGAGCCACATGATCGTGGTCAGCGGCTGGGTGGAACTCGCAGCCGCGTGCTTGCTGGACAGATGCTTCCGCCGCTCTGCCACCCCCCCAGTCCCTGAGCGTTTTCCTTTCCGTGCTGTTTCTGTTAACTCTGCTGTTACAGGACAGTGATTCTTGGTTTTGGGGGAGATGGTACTCAAGATAGTACTGCGGCTCTGGGGATGGACCTTGGCCCTGTGCATACAAGATGTGTGCTCTGCTCCTTGGGGGCCACCCCAGTGGGGCTTACTCCTGGTTCTAGCACCCAGGAATCACTCCTGGTGAAAACCAGAACCATGTATGAGAATGGGGATTGAACCTTCGTCAGCCACATGCCTGGCGAGCGCCCCCGTAATTACTTTTAATTGTGATTCTGTGTAAAGTTGGCCCTTCTCTTTATTTTCCTAGCCTTGAATCGGATGACAGGGTCTTGTGGCTCGTGCTTCGATAAAGATGCGCCTTTCTTTTCCCATAGGATGTTGTGAAAGTCGGCGCCGTGGATGCAGATAAGCACCAGTCGCTAGGAGGGCAGTATGGAGTTCAGGGGTTTCCGACCATCAAGATTTTTTGGCTCCAACAAAAACAGACCAGAAGATTACCAAGGTAATGGCACTCTTTTGACGACTCCATTCTCCTGGTTAGAATTTTAATTTGAGGACGTAGGTGGAAAGAGGACTTAGGATTCTGCTGCTTATTCGCCCCTGCTGTCTACCAGTTTCTCGGCCACTTTGTGTCTGAATTTCTTTATCTGTGAAATGGGATAGTGACTCTTCTGATAAAGCTTGATGTGCCGTGCAGGCAAAGGTCCTAATTAATGTGTGTGCCAGCACACAGGACAAGACACAGGTCCGTAGCCGGGCCAGGGCTGTCGGCTCTGGGTACCCTTTCTCAGAGGCGGTGTTTGTAACAAAGGCTCACAGTAGGCTTCCCGTTACTGTGGAGAAGGGATCTGACGGTCTTTCACAGTTGGTGAGACTGCCAGGGCTCGCGGCGGGGGTGGGGGGGGTGCTGGAGTCATCCTCAGGGCTGCCCCGTCCCAGGTGCGCATTAGAAGGTGAGGGTTGCTCTGACCAAGTCTTTCTAAAGGGCAGTAGCCAGATAAGTTTTGGGACCTCAGGTGTGACATCTCACTGTGGACAAAGAAGGCGCGTCATCTGAAAATCAGTTTAAATTGTTTGTGTAGCTGTGGAGTTTCTGCCGTGAGTCCTCAGATCTCCTGTATGATAGATTAGTTCCCAGGGTGTGCCTGTTTGTGTTTTCTGGCCGTACCCAGACTCGATCAGGGCCTACTCCTGGCTCTGTGCTGAGCGATCACTCCTGGTGTTGCTGGGACCACATGTAGTCCCAGGGGTCCTTATCCGCTACTGTCTCTGGCACAGTTTTCTCTGTAGGTAAATTACTGAGGCACTAACGGGAGAAATCAGGCTTTTTGGGCCCCCAGGGCTAAATGTTAATTTATACACATTTTTCCGTTATCTGAGATCTCACAGATATTTCTAGGTCGGGCCATGTTTGTGGGTCTCAGGAATGGTTGGGGACAGTTTAATACTCTATGTAATTTGCTTTTGTGCATCATTTAATAATTGTGGGGTGGGGGGGTCTCTCCTGTTGGTGTGCTGGGCACTGCCCCGTGCCAGGATCAAGCCCAGAGGGGCCCATGTCTGCTTTACCTGGGCTCTGGCAAAAAATTCATTTTTTTCTCTTCAACAAGAAAAGATTTGGGGCCAGAGTGATAGTACAGTGGTCAGGATGCTTGCCTTTGCGTACAGTCAACCTAGATTTGATCCTTGAGCACAGAGCCAGCAGTAAGCCCCAAACACAGCCAGGTGTTGCCCAGTAACAAAAAAGAAAATTTCGGGGCCGGAGTGATAGCACAGCAGGTAAGGCATTGGCCTTGCATGCGGCCAACCCGGGTTCAATCCCCGGCATCCCATATGGTCCCCCCGAGCACCTCCAGGAGTAATTCCTGAGCGAAGAGCCAGGAATAAGCCATGAGCATTGCAGGGTGTGACCCAAAAAGCAAAAAAAGAGGGAGAGGGAGGGAGGTCGAAGCCAGAGCCTCACACAGGTGCCACCAGCCACGTCTGGACCCAAGGTTTTGTTATTATCACTGTTTCCTCACATTTTTATCACCCCCTCATGGGGCCAAGTGCATCGCAGTTTGTTAGAGTTACTAATTTGGTATTATGTGTGCAGTTTGAGAGTTCAGCACACTTTAAATCTGTCCATAGACAGAGCATTGAGATTTAGGCATAGGAGAGCTAAGCCTAGCCTACTGTAAAATCCAAAAGTTTCGATAGGTCAGGAGGAGGGAGGGCTATGAAAGAAACATCAGTTTCTAGCAGGCATTATTTTTCCACTTCTGAGCCAGTGAGTAGGTTTTTTCTTGAGCATATGACCTGGATAGCAGGGTTTGCTACTTACTGTATTAAGGTGACATCTGCCATGGAACCTATATGCTCCAAATGCATATTTTTAGTACCATAGAGAAAGCTCTTGGTTTGCTTTTCAGATACTTTACAGGCTACTCTCCAGTCTTTCCCTTACCTTGTCAAGGTAGTTTCTTCAGTTTTCCTCGCTCTGTACTTCATATTTAGGAATTTCCCTTTTCTTAACTATACGGAGTTAGTTAAGAATTTAACTAACTTGTCCTTTTAACAAGGACAAATTTAACTAATTTGTCCGTTTAGAATTTCCCTTTTCTTAACTATATGAAGCTGCTTGCACATCAGTGTACGTGTTAGATGTTCAGTAAGCGTTTGGAAGTTCTCATTCCACTATAACCTAATCTGAGGAGAAGGAGTTAATCGGTTTCCTAAGTGTCCGTTAAGTGCCTGTGGAGTGTTCCGGAGTGGGCGCCTTACTCCTCAGTGCCCGCACAGTGTTCCGGGGGGGCGGGTGGGCACCTTACTCCTCAGTGCCCGCGCAGTGTTCCGGAGTGGGCGCCTTACTCCTCAGTGCCCACGGAGTGTTCCAGAGTGGGCGCCTTACTGCCTCAGTGCCCACAGAGTGTTCGCGGAGTGGGCGCCTTACTCCTCAGTGCCCGCGCAGGTGTTCCGGGAGTGGGCGCCTTATACTGCTCAGTGCCCACGGAGTGTTCCGGAGTGGGCGCCTTACTCCTCAGTGCGTGCTGTTGGGTCTGGCAGAACTTCAGGTGAAGCTGCAGGTTTATGGCAGCTCCTTGGCTCTTACTGGACATAAGCCAGCCTGGCCCTCTCCGCTCCTTTTCATCTGTTGCTTTCCTCTGTCTCCCTCTAGGTGGCAGAACCAGCGAGGCCATCGTGGACGCTGCACTGTCCACTCTGCGTCAGCTCGTCAAGGATCGCCTTGCTGGCAGGAGCGGTGGAAGACAGGTAAGGCTTTGTGATGTCCGTTTGAAATGCGCTTTAAAGCTTGAGTGTGGCTCCATAGGGAAGATGTCTTTTCCCCTTTAGCTCTTGAATAGGAAACTTTCAAATAAAATACATAGGTGGAGCAGGGCAGTAACTTGGTGGAGTGCCTGCTTCACATGTGTGAGGCCCTGAGTTGATCCCCTGGCAAAATAAATACTCACAATTGACACGTTTAAGTATAGAAATAGCACAGTGTTTAACATGCTGTTTTATGTTAAGAGTTGGCCGCCCATCTGCTCGTTTCCTCTCCTCAGAACCACGGCTGCATAGCTGCCAGGTGCCATGGCACAGCTTCAGGCTAGAACCAGACCCCCAGGGAGGCTTTCTGGGCCCACAGCTTGATTGAATAAGCTTGAACTACAGAGGGAGAGAGAAATCTCCTCATGGTTCTACTCCTAAGGCGAGGGTGGACACAGCTCCTTCCAGAGAGTCTGTGGGCATGGAGTGGTGGACATGGATGTCCTCTTGGCCTCCTTCTGTGACGGGTAGTTCTCCATAGGGAAGAAGAAGAACTCTAATGGGTTGGTGTTTCAGATAGCCTCGTATGAAAGGTTTATATGAAATGGTGTTAAGTTCTTACTGATAAATAAGGTTAAATGGCCCTTCGCTCAGTGAAGCTAGCTTGATACCAAGTCGGGCTTCCCGGTCATCTGCTTGTCCTTGATTTCGGCTTAGACACTTAACGAGCCAGTCTGCTCCCTGCCTCCAGAGCGCCTCGCCCAAGAGATGGCATTACTCGTGGTGTTACTTTGCAGGGCTGGTATTTGAAAGAAGATTCTTGGAAAAGTAAAAAGGGTTGAATATGTAGCTTTCTTGAAAGGAGGTTTTGTGGAAAGGTAATCACTGTAGCTATTTACGGACCCTGGATGACAAGGTTTCCAGTACAGAGACCAGAAAATTCTGCTTCTACTTCGTGGTTTTGGCAGCCAAGAGTGAGTGGGGAAATAATCTAGAATTTGAATATCAAGGGGTGTTGGAAATTTAGACCCCACCCACCCACTCTTTTGCCTTCTGTTTGGTTGCACTTACAAAAAAGTTGGAAAGTTAATGCTAATTAAGAGAAAACAGGAAATTGTTTGAGCCAGGAACTGACACCTGTTTATAACCATAAGCCGTGAGCTTTCACCTAAACCGTATCTTTGGCCTTGTAAGGATTTGAAACAGAAATATCCCTGGAATGAACCAGCTTGAATCTGAATTAGAATAATATTATGAGGGGAGGAGAGACGCGGGATGGTGCTTGCCTTGCACACAGTTGGCCAGGGTCTGCTCCCTGGATCCCATACTGTGTGGACTCCTGACCGCTGGTGGGGGTGGCCCTTTAAAAGCCAAAACAGCGAGTGTTATGAGCCATGAAACTTGGAGCCACGTTGAGGTTTCTCTTCATAAAAATATTGATAAGACCAGGAATATAGCTGTGATGCCTGAGTTCCCGGCCCCAGATCACAGGGTAGTTCAGGCTGGGCAACATCACAGGATGGGTAAAATAGTTTTTGCTTGCAACGCAAAAAGCTTTGTCAAAATATAGAAGTAATTATGTACAAATAGCTGGATAGAATAGAAGCTGTGTTCTTGCTGGAGTGATAGCCCAGCAGGGAGGGCGTTGCCTTGCAAGTGGCCAACTGGGTTTGATCCCCAGCATCCCATATGCTCCCGAGCACCTCCAGGAGTAATTCCTGAGTTCAGAGCCAGGAGTAACCCTGAGCATTGCCAAATGGACCCAAAATGCCAAAAAAAAAAAAAAAAAGGAAAAAGGAAAAAAAGTGTTGTTTGGGGCAAGGTTACAGTTTACTGTTGAATGTCACGAATTACAGAGTCGAAGTGAAAGCACAAGTAAGAAAGATGTGATTGAGCTGACCGACGACAGTTTCGATAAGAATGTCCTCGACAGTGAAGATGTGTGGATGGTTGAGTTCTATGCTCCTTGGTGTGGACACTGCAAAAAGTAAGTGCTTCTGGGTGTGTCTGGGCTCTTAGGACGTGCACTGGATTGTACATAAAGATTGCACATAAAGAATTTCTACAACTCACATATAAAGAGCTGAACCAGGTCATATACTCTGACTAAACTAGATGTTAGACACAGGCGTTAGTGCCAAGAATTTCCTGCCTCCTATTTTCAAACACTAACAAGGAGATAGCCGAGCAAATTATGGGACGCTAAGCAAGAGGGTGCTCTCAGTTCTTAACTGCACCCAGTAGTTTCCAAGTGGGATTTACCTCTAACGTAACGGAAATTTTCCTTTAGCCTGGAGCCTGAATGGGCTGCGGCTGCCTCAGAGGTGAAAGAACAGACGAAAGGAAAAGTGAAGCTTGCCGCCGTGGATGCTACAGCCAATCAGATGCTGACCTCCCGATACGGGGTGAGTGCCCGGAGGCGAAGCGGGCTGCTCAGGGAACGCACCCAGTACTTTGGGTGTCCCTTTGGAGGAGAGGGTTGATGTGTATCCATTGCATAGTCGAGTCACATTATTGCTGCAGCTGAAGACTTTTAAAGTCAGACCCACCAGTTCTTACTCTTAGTTTCTGCACTTCCCTGTGCTGTATGTGCACTTTCAGCTCTTCGGGTATTTGCAGGCTGTTCATACGGTGTTGGAAGTGTCCAGTTGTTCTAGAGCTGAGATGCTAATATTAAATACTTCTCCAGGGTTTGAATATGATTAGCTGAGCTTGCAGTCAAGATGTTAAAGCCCCAGGTGAACAGACCTTGGTGCTGGCTGGGGAATATTTGGGTACTGGAATTTATAACTATTAAGGGGGTTTAAGAATAAAGCATAAAGAGAAATCTTATTTCTCACTAAGTGTTAATTGGTTTTGGTAAACAGATTAGGGATTTCCTACGATCAAGATATTTCAGAAAGGCGAGTCGCCTGTGGATTATGACGGGGGCCGGACCAGATCCGATATCGTGTCACGGGCCCTGGATTTGTTTTCTGATAATGCTCCTCCTCCTGAGCTGCTTGAGGTAAACCGCATCCGCCCCTGAAGTGTTTCTGTCTTTTAAAATGGGCAAAATTAGATACATTACTGCTTATTGTAACTGAGGACTCAAATAACCACACTGCCACCAACATACGCCTAAGCTGCTTAAAATAGAATGGGCCCAGTAGCTGACACACACGGTTATGGTACTGCACATAGATGTTCCTCGTTTACATTCTTACGAGACTTAGGGATACTCCTTTTTAACATTTACATGTGTGAAAACTGAGGCGCACGGAGCCTAAAAAAATACAAGAACGTGTCTGTAAATCTATACACATGTCAGCCAGGCATTCTGATTTCAGAGCCAAGCATAAATATATTTGTCTCACCACTACCGAGGGAGGAGGATATAGAAATAAATCCTAGAAATCCTCTCCAGCATTCTGTAACAGTGGAGAAACCTTTTGCTCTTTCATTGCTTTGTTCTTCAGTGAAAGTGGTGACGTCTTTGTTTCCGACCATATTTCTGAGTTTTGTTTAAGTGTCTGATTTGGGGGCCACACCGAGCAGTGCTCGGGAGGAGCCGAGCCCTTTGCACCATCCCCGAGACCCTTATTTTCAGCTCCTCTGAGATCTGGCCTTCCAACACTCGTGTTTGCTTCCGCAGATCATCAACGAGGACGTTGCCAAGAAGACATGTGAGGACCATCAGCTGTGTGTCGTGGCTGTGCTGCCCCATATTCTCGACACGGGTACGAGCAGCACAGACATGCTGCCTTCAGCTGCTCTCCGAGAACATGCTGCACTGATGCATGTCATGAACGCCTTTAGCTTCTTTTGTTTTATTGACTCACTGTGCGATAGACCATTACAAAGGTCTTCGTGACTGGGTTTCAGTCATAGTGTTCCAGCACCCGTCCCTCCACCAGAGCACATTTCCCAACACCAATGTACCCTATTTACCTTCCATGCAAACTCCTTTATTCTCTCTAAAATCACTTTTGTCTGTTTAAATTAGGAGCTGTAGGCAGAAATTCTTATTTGGATGTTCTTCTGAAGTTGGCAGACAAATACAAGAAGAAAATGTGGGGTAAGTGTCTGAACTTCCGTCAGTATCACGGGGGCAGGACACTGTCCTACTCTGGAGAGTGCCAGGGCCCGTCCGTTGGCTACAAGCCTGCATTCCTGTATTCACGTCGGCTGTCTTTAAGACACAGAGGTAGTCTTGGGTGAAAAGTAATATAGGTCTCCACTCTTATCGGTGCAGCAGCGTAATTTTTCCTTGCAGGAGTTGTATTTTAAGTGATAGTGACTAAGGCTAACAAAAATAGCCCAAACCCTCCATTAGTAACATAGCTGAATTCTGATACAGCCCTGAAATGGAACTTCAGGTTTTCTGTTCTGATGTTTTGTTTGTTTGTTTGTTTGTTTGTTTTGTTTTTTTTGCCGGGGTGGAGGCCACACTCAGCAATGCTCAGGGGTTACTCCTGGCTTTGCACTCAGAAATTACTCCTAGTGGTGCTTGGGGGACCCTTTGGGTTTCATTTTGTTTGGGGGTCTGCCCCCAGTGGGTACTTAACTCCAGATTCTGCACTCAAGCAGACCGGGGTCCTTAATAGGGTTTTGGGGATTGAACCCAGGTTTGCCCTTACAGGACAAGCACACTACCTGCTGTACTATTGCTGCAGCCTGGAACTGTTCGATTTTAAGATCAAAGTCTGCATCTGTCTCTTTCTCCTCTTATCTATCCCTTCCTGGATGGGTGCGTCTTTCTCCTGCCGACCCCTCTCACCGTGGCTTTGTACCTTCTCCATCAGCGTAGCAGTATTTGGGTGTGCCCACGGAAGGTTCTGAAGTCCTGTATTCTGCACCCCTGTAAGATTTGGGTCAAGAAATTTGGTTAAGTTGGGGCCAGAGTGATAGCACAGCGGAAGGATGTTTACCTTGCACGTGGCCAATCCGGGTTCTATCCCTTGGCATCCCATATAGTCCCCGAGCACTGCCAGGAGTAATTTCTGAGCGAAGAGCCAGGAGAACCCCTGAGCATTGCCAGGTGTGACACCCCCAAAAAAAAAAGGCAAAAAAAAAAAAAGAAATTTGCTTCAGCATTTTATGTGTAAGTGAATAATGAAGTTAGACTTTGTAAAGAGCATACATAGGCCTTGGGAAATAGCTCAAAGAGCTGGATTACAGATTTTGCATGTGGGAGCCTATGTTTGATCCCCACTATTGTGTAATTTCCTGGACACCACCAGGGGTGGCCCCAAAACAAAGCATGGAAAACCATATGAAGAGCATGTGTGATATCCTAAATGATTCGGATAAACTGATAAACGAAAGGCAGAATACTGAGGCCAGGGCCGGAGCAGTCGTGACAGTGGGTGGCTGACCCGAGTTCAGTCTCCAACACCACATGTAGAATGTCCCCTGAGCGCAGAGCCAGGAGTCACCCCTGAGATCTCTGAGTGTGTGTCCCATACTCCCCCCTCCCCCCCAAATAAAAAGGAGGGGAAAAGAAAGAAAAATGGGGGCCAGAGGGATAGATAGCACAGCAGGTGAAGCGCTCTCCTTGCCTGTGGCTGGCCCAAATTGGATCCATGGCATCCAGTATGGCCCCCTGCGCCCCTCCAGGATTCATCTCCGAGTATCACCAGATATAGCCCAAAACAAAGTATTAATGAACATACTGGGATTGGTAGGGACCCTGCTTTAGAGGTAAGCGAGTCGATTTGGGGAATTTGGGGAGTTAGGATTTAGGGAACATGAGAAAAACTGATTAGACTTCATTGAGGGCTAAACAGAAGACGGGTTCGACCCCCTGCCACCACATGCCTCCCCTGCTCACTGCTCAGCCTTACACCCCACCCCCAGTGTTTTTAATACATTATTTTCAGAAGCAGCTAATGTCGACACCTGTTTAATTTCATGCAGTATTTGAAGTGTGTGATCTCTTGCTTTTTAATACTATTTTGACTATAACTGATTTGAAAGGAATTTTTGTCCTTGCTCTGCTTTTCTAGGTGGCTCTGGACAGAAGCTGGAGCCCAGACTGATCTCGAAAACGCGTTGGGCATTGGAGGGTTTGGGTACCCGCCATGGCAGCCATTAATGCACGCAAGATGAAATTTGCTCTTCTTAAAGGATCTTTCAGCGAGCAGGGCATTAATGAGTTCCTCAGGTAATTTCGTGCTGCCTTAACTTTTCCTTTAAGTTGGTGTTGTGGCTTAACTTGAAACTAGGTATAAATAGACAAGGCCTTAACACATGGACCCTGACGCTGCCCTGTGTTTCTCCCCCATCTGGCAGCATCTGTCTCCAAATCTCCTGATGACTAGGATCATCCCTGTCCCCAGCCCCCACCCTTGTGTGTTTGAACCATAGTGGTTTCTATTTCTGGTCATTGGCTTTGGGGCAAAATTCTACCGAAGTCTATCTCTAGTTACTACTAGAGAGCCTCGCTCATACTGAGCTCTTGGTAAATATTTTATAAATGAGGGGCAGGATTCTTTTCACTGAATAGTTTCAATTAGGTAGAACTTCCCTGCCCTCTGGGAAGTTAACTGCTAAGTGGAGCACAGCCTGCAGACAGATAGAACTGTTGTAAGGCATACTTCCCTTTTGAAAGGTTCTTGTGTCAGAAACCTTTGGAAACATACATGAGTGATAAGTAACATGGAGTAAGACCTATGGTACAGTTATTGCAAACTATAGGTTCTATTCTTGATGTTAATTTTATCCATATTCACGTTCCTAAAGACGGTAGAGATAAATGCTTTGTAGGAAAGAAAGGTAGGGGGAACCGAGCATGTGGTAAACCTGAGACAATGACATTTGTGTTTGAGATTGCACGGGTCACTAGTTCTCATGTGTCATGCCTTGGAGGTAAGAGAAAGCCTTAGGACGAGGAGGAGGAAGGGGAGGAGTACTAGCTCTAGTACTGTGCGCGCTTCTAAGTCCTCGGCTCCAGCTTTGTTGAGCTGGTGGGTGCTTATTTTGAGTGAATTGTGTCCTCTTGTACCTATAAGTTTTTATTCCCATCAAGTCTCAATAAATGGATTTTAAATGTTCAAAAAACAAATAAAATGAAAAAAGAGAAAGCCTTAGGACCCACCCAGCTACCTACCAGTGGAGAAAGAATGTGGTAACAAATAGGAAGAAAGCAAAGTACGCTTCAGTATTCCTGACTGTGGCCCAGAGTCGTGTTTCTGAACAGTGTCAAACACCACAGGGGTGATTGCAGAGACAGGTCAGCAGACATGAGGCCTGGGGTAGCCACCCGAGTCCATACTAGGGAAGACCCAAAGACGAAAATCCCGAACCCTGCCCCCAGTTATGTGAGGTGGGCTGGGCACTGGACAGTGGGATCCACTGCAGCAGGTCACGAATTGCTCTTGTTACTTTCTCTCTGTACAAACCATGCAGGCTGTCAGGCAACACACAGAGGTTTACGAAACAGTGAAGCTAGATTAACTGTTTGTTGGTGCAGGGGCAGTGGTTCAGCTGTAACCCAGCCAAGACAGTGCTAGTGACGCCTGCCTGTCTGAAAGTAACACTGTGTGCTTAACTGGAGCAGCAGCCAACAATACAAGGTTGTACTTTGTAAGTCCGGAAGTGACGCGAAGAGCTGAATTTTCTATTCAGCTTGTTTGAAAAGCAGCAGTGGTGGCCACGCCCTTCTGCTCCTCTTGGTTAGGCGAGATCCTGTTGGCTGACAGAAGAAAGTGGTGGGTGGGAGGGAACATCTCGAGCTTCACGCACACAGTAAAGCAGGTGGAGTGTGCACGGCTCCTGGGCACCTTCCCGTTAGCCTTTCTGTTTGCTGGCATTAGCAGGAAGCAGGTTTTTTGTCAGATACCAGCTCAATCCACCAAAGATCCAGTATCCAAAAGTCCTATTGAAGTCTGAAGAAATGATGTTTAAAATACTGCATATGGGACTAGTTAATAAAGGGTTTCGGGTGCTTGCTGTGCACATGGCTGGCCCTTGTTAGGTCCCCGATACCACATACGGTCCCCCCAGCACTGCCAGGAGTGATCCCTGAGCATTGCTGAGTGACTAAGAGCACCCCAAAATAACCTCTTAACAAAGCTTTTCTGAGGTCTGTTTTAGGGTTTTGTTAAAAATTGTTGTGGTTTCCTGTGATCTAGCGCACCTTTACTAGTCTCTATACTTGATGTATGTTTTAGAAAGACTTGATGTATGTTTTAGAAAAATAAGTTTTCTGTTGTTAATAATTTAATGGGAACTAGCTTGGGCAGGATCCTGTTGTGCCGGAAGTGTAGTTGGTAAATCATTGTTTGAGAATACTTGTGTGTCTCAGCCTTCCCCCTGACTGCCCATTTTGAACATTTCCTCCTAGGGAGCTCTCTTTCGGGCGTGGATCGACAGCGCCTGTCGGAGGCGGGGCTTTCCCGTCCATCAACACCAAAGAGCCTTGGGATGGCAAGGATGGCGAGGTGAGGACCAGAGCCTCTGGGGTGCGGGTTCACTAACAGTCAGCCACGCCCATGTCAGACCTAAGTTCTGGCATGGTGCCTGGAGTCTCATCATCAAAGGGCCATTGGGAAGAATCAAACGCTTCGTCCTACCCTTTCTAGTCAAAAGTGAGAGTTGAAGAGAGAGTACGGAAGTGCTGTGTGCCTTACATGTCAGCCTCATGGCCTGTGACCCTGGTTCAAGCCCCCGGCACACACACAGTCCCCTGAGCACTGTCATGTGTGTCCCCTGAGCACAGTCAGGGATCACTCCTGTGCACCACCAGGTGTGGCCTAGTCCTCACCCAAGTAAAAAAAAAATTGGGGGGGGAACCACTGAGTTTAAAAAGAAACCAAGTTCTATCAAATTTGGCCTTTGATATACTTTGTTCTTGTTTGGGGGGCAGGGGGCACATGCAGCACCCAGGGGTCACAGCAGGTCCTCCCACATGCAAAGCCTGAGCTTCCGCCCTGTGAGCTCTCTGCGCCCATTTGATATTCTTGACAGACACTACGTTTCATTGGTGAAGTTGCCTTTCTGATTCTTAGCCCATAGTGGTAAATATTTAATCTGGAATTCACTGCCTTAGATTACAGCTTGACCTTCGCACTGAAGGTTACACTTCCCACCACCCTCAGAAGGGCAGTTAAGTTAGCTGACACTTGGAGTGTTGTTTGGGGACTCCTGCTTGGATTGAGCCTGGGCCTTCAGCAGACAGCACGTGGCCTGCGCCCCTCTGGCCCTGCTGTCACTGTCAAAGATGTTCGGTTGTATGTCCTTTGCGTTCCCCAGCTTTTCTGATTATGTGGAACACAAAGTTAGGCGCTGACCTAAACAGGGAGGACCTAGTTCTGTGAGCCCACGTTCTGGAGGAGACTCTGCCCCTCTGCAGAGGCGTGACTGGCGGTGACAGGACCCTGCGAGGCTAAAGCAGGATTTTGTTTTTCAGCTTCCTGTGGAAGACGACATTGACCTCAGTGATGTGGAACTGGACGACTTGGGGAAAGACGAGCCTGTGACAGACACACAGAGCAGACTTCAGTTTTCTTTTCTTGGGAGCGTATTTTTTAGCAGTGAAGGAACATTCTTAAAATGAGATGAATCTACCAGTGGCCTTTTTATTCGAGAAGTAGCACTTGATCGGTCGTGTGAAAACACTGCAACAGTGAACTTCTGCATCTCAAGAAAACTTTGAAAAAATTCTATGAATTGTTGTAACCAGTGAATTGGGTCAGACTCTGTCGCATCATATTTTGAAGAAAACTGATGGGCTGTTGACACTTTCCCTCCCTCTGCTGCTTGGGTGCTCTTGGAGGTTGTTTCTTCTGTTTTTTAATGTGATTCTTTTGTTTGAATATTAATGGATTTTTTTCCATTTAAGAATAAAACAATATTTTGGACAATGCCAATTAAGTGTCCACATCATAAACTCAGAGTCCAGTGTTTGACCAGCAAATAGCAAGAAGGGACAGCCCTGATGTCGTCCCTCCATGTGCATGTGTGAGTCAAGCAATGCTATCTAGATGCTCGTCACAGCATACATGGAGGATCTGTCCATGTGAAATGTCATGTACGTCAGTACACACAATGATGAAAGAAGGACAGTTGTCAGTTGAGCAGCTTTTCATGCCTGATATTTTGTCTTTGGGCCATCATGGTGACTAAGACAGAATTACACAGTTAGCACAGACAAGATGTTGTGTTACTGCTAAGTCACGAATACCCAGTAAGATGTAAACTAAAGCAACAGAGCACTAATTTATAGCAGCCCCTGTTTATGTAAAACACTCAGAATGAAGCTTTGAATTATGTTAGAAGTGAGACATTTAAGACATTTCAAAGGAGTAAGGGCCTTTTATTGTAACTTAAAAAAAATAAATACCATACAACTGTAACTAACTTTTGTGAGCCATTTCTCTAAAAACCTACATTTCTAGGACAGTTCCTAGTAACCTGTTCTCTAGCGCTGGCAAAGAAGCATCTGGTGGGGCGCGGGGGTAAAAAAAAAAAAAAAAAAAGAAGCATCTGGTAGTTTGCATGACTACGGAAGTTCTGGTTTCAGTTTGTCCTTCTAATCCAGAAGATGAAGGTCAATGTGGAAATAGACGTAAGGAAAATAGTCTTGATTGTTGAGTTGCAATCCAGGAATCTCCACCGATGCCTGCAAGAAAAACAGGTAATGTCCCAAGGGCCTAGGAAAGTTCTCTAAACTAGCCCATTTTCCGCCCCACACGGCTCCTTCCCTGCTCCACTCTGACAGTCAGGAAATGTAGATGTCTGCAGTGGCCTGCAAACACTCTCTCAGGGAAGTCTCCCCATGTGGAAGGGAGGTTCAGAGCAGCCATGTCTGGGTTCTGTATACATACATCCAAGATGCTGGCAGCTGCGACTTCGTCCAGATGTTTGAAGACGGAGTTCAGGACCTCTCGAAGGCGCTTTAGTGGAGGATTTCTTATGAGGCTGGAGGAGCACTGCCTGAAAATTCACTGGTAGGCCATACCTTTTCAGACAGGCAAAATGTGTAAGTAAGTTACCCAAAAACAAGAAAAAGAGGCTCGAGTAAGAACGACAAGTTTCAGTCAACATAGTTCAAGAAATCCAACTGAGTTGAAAAAAACTGTCTCCAGTCTGTAACGAAACCAATTACAAGGTCTTTTCTGAACAGAAAAGTTAAAACACGGCTACCCCACCGCGGACCGTGATTGCTTTTGACATGGAGTTGGGTCAAAGTCACCCTGGACCGTGAATGAGAAATGGGGATAACAGGATGAATGAGGTTCCATGCTGGGGCCAGAGATGTGTGAGCTTGGTTCAACCCCAGTACCACCAAAAATGGGGGAAAAATGGCTCTGAGTTGATCTTTCTCCACCTTCTAAGAATGCAAACAATCTAGTTTTATCATCTTATGAATTCCTTTCACTGAGCTTGAGTGGAAAAAAAAAATTTTAATGCGCTCTGTATGCAAATACATTTAAAACTAATTGGCAGCCTGTGGTGTGACAACGAAACGAAATGAGTGCTGTATTCTCATGATTTGTGATACACTATCAGCAAGCAGCATGTGAATAGTCCTTAGGATAATTCTTTCTGCTTGCCTGATGCATGCAGAAACTTCATTCTTGGTGGCAGAAGCTCTTGGTACCACTTCCCAACCTGTCTCCCTGAGTTATGCCCTGCTCTTCAGCTTGCCCGGTCCTCATTTCTGGCTGCTTCTGGAGCACAGAACCCTCTTAGATCCTGAGGTCTACGCTCTGCAGAAAGGCTACAGAAACAACTGAAAGGTGGTTGGAGCTTTCAAAAGTGGGAGATAGACCTACTTCAACTGCACTCAGGAACTGGACTGCCTACAGGCTCCCTCGTCGGAGACCACCAAATTGCTTCTCAAAAAGCAAGTACGCAAGTGGCAGATGCTTACAGATTTTTTTTTCTCTTCCATTTTTTTGTGTTGGGATCACACCTTGCGGTGCTGAGGACTTAACTCCTGGCTCTGCGTTTGGGAACCCCCGGGTCCATATGGAGCACTGGGGATCAAATCGGGGTCAGTGTGCAAGGCAGGGACCTAAATCCCAGTGTTTGCTCACTCTCCCCCCCTCTAATTTTGTCATTGGAGTTCCGCGTTCCCCAGCAGAACATGAGAGGAGGCTGGATGGTCACACCTCCCTGCGGTGACAAAGGGGACCTTCCCCCAAGTCCCAATGCTCTAACAACCCAGTCACCGTCTCCACCAGACAGTTTTCATCCCGCTTCCCCCCACCGGGATTCAGGCAGCCCTTGTAGCCTCCTGAGCTGATCCCACACCTCGAGCCCAGATTGTTCACAAACTCCTGCATCTGTCACACCGGGCATCTGCTCCCCTGCCTAGTGATTCCATCACAGCTGTAGCTGAGTTACTCGTGTGTCCCCTGAACAAGGACCCCGTCTTTAGAGCTCTCCCCCACTTCACCAGCCTGCCATCTTGGCGGGCCGAGCTGCGCCCATTTTCTGTTTGTGCTCTGGCCCCCAGGCCTGGAAACGGGCCCTTTGTGAGTAACTCCCTGTTCACTACATGAGCACTGTGCCTGCTCCCTCCTGGATTCAGGGCTTTTATGCTCCCCACATCCTGCCAGCCAGGGGCCCTGCTAACTCCCTCTGGGTCAGTTTACATCTGCAGTCTCCAACCAGTGGTCCCAGCAACTGCTGCCGGCCCACAGGTGTTGAAAGGTTGAAGACAGGTTGAAGTCTGTTCATCCACTACCTTGGTTTGAACTGCTGGTTATAGGACCATATGCAGGTAGTGCCAGCCTCTAGTTTAGAAAGGTTAAAGAGGGCTGGAGCGGTAGTCCAATGGGTAGGGTGTTTGCCTTGCAGACAGCTGACCTGGGTTCAATCCCGGCATCCCATATGGTCACCTGAGCATCGCCCAGAGTAATTCCTGAGTACAGAGCCAGGAGTAACCCCTGAGCATTGCCAGATGTAACAAAAAGAAAAATAGAAAGGTTAAAGAAGCCACTTTAAAGGGGCTCTGCCCAGAAAGTCTCAGTCCCACTGCTGTTCTCTATGCTGCTCCCTCCTGGGCTGCCCTGGACAGCACCTGCCTCCCCCAAGTCCCCTTGAGGTTACTGGGGAGGAGCCTCACAGGCAGCCTCCGGACTGAGAACCCCGTAGCCATCTCACCTCTGCCACTGTCCCCACTTCGCTCAGCCATAGCCCTGTGTCCTCTGGGAGAGAGGACAGCAGGCTAAAGGCGCTGGCCCAGCTTCAGTCTCTGTATTTGGTGAGTGATGCCTGAGCACAGCTGAGTACATGCACCCCACAGACTCACACCTACCCGCCAAATAATAAAACAGACTGGGAGCATGGCTCTGGGTCACGCCTTGAACAGTGCCTGCCTTGCATGCAGGAGACTTGGGTTAGATTCCCTGCACCGTGAAAAAGAAAAACTTCAAATCCTTCAGCTCATTCCAAATTTGAGAGTGACCAGGTGTCACTCACCATCTTTTGAGCCACTCCCACCAATGACCTTGGGCCCTTGCCAGGAACGTCTGAAACGTTAGCTTTGCCCTTGTCTCAAGGGTTATTACCTGCTACTATGGCCTCTGTAAGCGGGGAGAAGTGACAGTGTATTGGGCTGAGGACCAGCACTCTAGAGGGAGGCAGGTTGCCCCACTTAAGCTGCATGGCCAGAGCATTCCATGAGCTTGAGTAAACCTCAAACTAATGCCACAGTTCATGTTACAGGCCTCCGAAAGGACTGTCAGGGGCAGCACTGATGTGTGTTTAGACAAAACAATGTGGGCAGCCACGTGGGGGCCAACTGGAGGAAAAGAAGCAAATGAGAGCCAGGCGAGCTGGTGATCATAAAGAGGAGACAGAAAGCCATGGCAGGCGAGCTGGTAGTGGTGAACAGGAGAGAGCCATAGCAGGAGAGAACAGACAGGCCTTTAGAAGGACAGAAGTGAGCGAAAGGCTGGGATGTCCAAGCTGCCCACAGCTGTGTTTTAGGGGTCCAGAGTTGGAAAGTGTGGGGGATCACGGACATTAATGAGAAAGCCTGGAGCCTGAAGTGATCGTCCAGCATGATGTAGGGTATCTGTTTTGCCAATCCGAGTTCAGTTCCCCGGCATCCCATATGGACCCCAGGACATTGCCAGGAGTAACTCCTGAGTGCAGAGCCAGAAGTAACACCTGAGCATTGCTGGGTGTGACCCAAAAAAATCAATATGTGTGTGTATATATATATATATATATATATATATATATATATATATATATATATATATATAGTAATGAGGGACTGGAGCAATAGCACAGCAGGTTTGGCATTTGCCTGCACGCAGCTGACCCAGGTTCAATCCCCAACATCCCATATGGTCCCTGAGCGCCTCCAGGAATAACTCCTGAGTGCAGAGCCAGGAGCAACCTCTGAACATCAACGGGCAAGGCCCAAAAAAAAAAAAAATAGTTTTTCAAATGTGTAATGAGAAAGCCAAGTGCTCAGGTAACACCGACATCAGGCAGATGGCAGCAGCTTGAGACATGGGAAACAGGCAGGAAAGGAGAGCTGGGAATGATTGGCAAGGCAGGTGGCTAGAAAAGATCCTAAGGATGGGGCCAGAGTAGTAGCACAGCAGGCTGGATGTTTGCCTTGTGCGCAGTCAGCCCAGGTTCGATCCCCAATATCCTATCTGGTTCCCCTGAGCACCGCCAGGAGCTTAGTGCAGAGCCAGGAGTAACCCCTGAGCAAGGCCTGGTGTGACCCAAATAGCAAAAAAGAAAGAAAAGGTCCTGAGGCAGCCCTCAGAGCAACAGATAGGGCAGGGAGCCCCCCAGAGGGCCCCGAGCTGGGGAAGAGCAGGTAAGAGCAGCCCAACCTGGAGAAGCCTCAGGCAGGGGGAAAGGGTGGAACAAGGGTTCATGGCTGCCTGTGTTCCAAAGAGCAGCAAAGAGGGCTTCAAAAACGAACTCCTGGGCTGGGGTGATGACAGCTCGAGCTCGATTCCAGCACAGCACGCAACCCCTCACCCCAAGCCCTGGTGGGGCGTCCTCGGGGCTCAGCGCTGGGCAGCCAAACCATCAGGCCAGTGTGCTCAAGCCAGCTGTGTCCAGGGCCCTGAGCACTGCTGGGAGGCAAATAATTGTTTTTCTTCTCTGATTCCCTTTTTAATTCCCAGTAAGGGCTGGGAGATAGTGCTGGTGGTAGGGCATATGTCTAGAGTATGTCCGACCAGGGCTGGGCATTTAATGCGATTTGCAGACGACCGCCTGGACTAGAGCTGTTACCGACTGGATCCCACAGGATGTCAAAAGATCATGTGGCCACCCACCTACAAGAGGGTCAGACTTCTTTGTCAAGACCCTGAATGAACGGCTTGAGGCTCTTCCTATTCCTGGAGCCAGCAGATGCTGTTGGACTACAGTGGCACATGATAGGGTCAAATGGAAATGTTACTGGAGCCTGCTCGAGCCCGCTTGATCACGGGATGTCACGTGATCAAGTGATGTCCAACCAGGGTTCAATTCCCAGTACCACCTGGTCTCTGAGCATTACCGGATGCAACACTGAGTCCCCTGCACCCAAGGCCTGAGCAGCCATCAGGCCCCTGCTGTGAGCCAACAGCCCCACTGGCTAAAAAAGTCACTATTGGAACCCCTGGACCTCCTGAGCAACCCTTGAGAGCTCCCCCTACTCCCCAAACACACAAGTCATAAAAATTACAGTTATCTAGAAGCAACAAAAGCAAAAAGCCTAACCGAGGTGTGCTGATTCACGCCAGCAGTGCTGGTGTGGAAATCACAGGTGAGCTTGTCTGGGTGCCTCAGTGACCTTTGCTCTGTCTGGAGCCTGAGAGATAGTACAGCGGGAAGGGGAGGGGCGTTAGCCTTGATTATGGACCAACCCAGCTTCTATCCTGGCATCCCATATGGTCCCCAAGCACTGCCAGGAGTGTGGATTCCTGAGCGTAGAGCCAGGTGTAGCCCCTGAGCATTGCCCAGTGTAACACAAAAAGCCAAAACAGTCAAAGCAAAAGCCGGGGCCAGAAGAGTATAGCAGGGAGGGTCTTGCCTGCCAGGGGCCCGGAGGGGCTACCCAGAGGGGTGGTTCAGAGCTCTGGGGCAAGAGCAGGAAGACATTTGCTTCCAGGCTGGCAGGACGGGAAGGTACATGGGACAGCAGGGGCACAGGGCTGCGGGTTTGTGGAGCCAGGAAAGCTACAGCACGTTTCAGGAGCCCAGAGGTACAGAGGGAGAGGGTAGGGCCAGTCCCATGGAGGCTGGAGGGCCAGAGAAGATGGGCACCCCCAATGGGACCCCACCCGCAGCAACTGCACACACCTGAGCACGGACTCCACAAACACTCTCAGCGCCTTGATGTGGATCCAGGCAATAAAGGCTTCGCTGAAGTTCACCTTGAGCCAGCGCAGCAGGGGCCCTGCGGGAACAGGACGGCCCATGAGCCCTCCCAGCTCCGTCCCCAACGTCAGGCCCGAAAGAACACGGCTGTGGACAGAGCTGAGAAGAAATGACCAAAGGCAGCAGAAGCAAAGAGTCAGCTGGACAAGGGCCCCTCCCATGGCTGCCCCCGGAGACCTCGGACCATATCCCCAGGCCTCCTGGTGCCGGGAAGCTCAGCTGACCAGCTGCCAGGCACACACTGTTCTCAGAGGGCCCATCAGGCAGCCGTCCAGGGGCCCACCTTCTCTGGAGGCTCCTGGCTGCCAGCCACCACTGACCCTCAGGGCCACAGCCACCATCACTAAGACTGCCGTGGCCATGGGCTGTGGTGGGGGCACCTCAGGCCCTTAGAACAGACTCTAAGATGCCACCCACCACCTCCAGGTACCCCCCACAGGTCCCGCCAGGCAGCCAGAGGAGAGCTGAGCTGCCCGAACATCCCCCGCAGGCCCTGCCCACCACCAGCTCCGCCACCTCCTGGCCACCAAGCCCCTGGTCATTGCTGGGGAGGAGCCCCAAAGAGGCAACCCAGGAGGAAGACGTGATTCCAGGCTCCTGGTATCGGAGACCTCCGAAGCCATCACCCCCAACGCAAGGATTTATGTTGTCGGAAGACACGGAGCTGGCGAGGCCATGCAAGGCGAGCCGGGGACCCCCGGGACCCCGGGTGGGGGCACTGCTTACCTCACCCTCGCCCTCACTCTCTCTCTCTCTGTCGTTCTGCCCCGCAGCGGGCCTATCGGGGTTACCTAGCGGGTTACCTTAACCTTGTGGTCCGGGAAGGTGGATGATCCCTTTTTAAGAGCAACACAGGAAGTTTGCTAAAGGCACAGAAATGATTTATTAATCTTTCAGCAGAGAGACATGGCAAACACACACACGTCATTCTAGGGGCCTGGAAAGCGCCGAGAGCCAGCAGGAAGTGCAGGCGCTGCCCGGGGTTGGCTGCCTGACGGTTCTGGGGGGTTCAGGCTCAGAGACAGAGCCGGGTGGCTGGGCAGATCGGCCCCACTCCCCTCCGCCTCCCGCCACAACCTCCCAAAAGTGGAGGCAGAGGCAGGACAGAGGGTCGCCAGGCCAGTGGAGCTGCCTCTCTGGACCCGACAGTTGGCCTGGACATCAGGTGCACGGAGCACCCCACTCCATAACTACGTGTCAGCCTCTGCCGTGTCACCTTCCACAAGCAGGTGGGAAGGGTGGGGCCGGAGCGATAGTCCAGCGGGTAGGGCGTTTGCCTTGCACGCTGCCAACCTAGGTTCGATCCCCGGCATCCCATATGGTCCCCTGAGCACTGCCAGGAGTAATTCCTGAGTGCAGAGCCAGGAGTTACCCATGAGCATTGCCAGGTGTGACCCAAAAAGCAAAAAACACACACACACACACACACACACACACACACACACACACACACACGCAGATGGGAAGGCAGGAAAATGCCTTGTTTGCAGGGAGGGCCTGTCTGGTTGACAAGTCACATGAGGACACACCCAGCTCAGCCCCCTCGAGACAGGTTGTAGGGCAGTGGGGTCTCCTCCAGGGCACTCCTGCTGCTTTCACCAGGCAAATCTAAATATCTCTGCGCTCTTCACATCCGGGGTTTTTTCCCCGATGCAGAGATGCTGTCCTGAGCTACCAGGACCTTGTGGGGGGCAGAAGTGTAGACCTTAGGGGCAGGAGTGATAGTACAACAGGTAGGGCAGAGTGACAGTACAGATGGTTGGGGCATTTGCCTTCACGTGGTCAACCCCGGTTTGGTCCCCGGCATCTCATATGGTCCCCCGAGTACTGCCAGGAGTAATTCCTAAGTGTAGAGCCAGGAGTAAGTCCTGAGCATTGCCAGGCATGGACCAAAAACAAAAGTCTACACCATGTCTGAGCAGTGGTCCCTGAGACTGGGCAGCAGGTGTTGGCCCTTGGGTCACTGACCACAGGCCCTGTCTCACCCTCTGGACGCTGTCTGGGCCTAGCTGGGGCTGTGGGGCCCGGGGCCAGGACAGCAGTGAGCAGGACAGAAGCTCCTCGAAGGAGAACACAGTATCCAGGGCGACCAGGCTTTGGCCAGCGTTTTGGGATTCAGCCCTGATCAACAAGCAGACAAGCAACTTTCCTGCCGGGCCGGGCCTTGAGGCCTCACTCGGAGCACCAGGTGCTGGCTCAGCCTGTGTTTCCTCGAGGGGACACCCTCGGGAAGGCAGGGGAGGGTGGTGGGCAGTCAGGTGTCCAGGGCAGACTGGCCCCTGGGGAGTGGAGGGCAGCGCTGAGCCACGGCGTCTGTACCCTCGTAGGGGTGCCCCTGGCTCTGCTGGGCAGGCGGGTGTCAGCACTTCCCCCTCATCTCTCCCGTTTCCTCCTGACGCAGGCGGGGCTTTGTACTGGGGTCTGGAGAAGCCTGTTTGAGGACTAACATGTCCAGAGTCCCTGTGAAAGGCCTTGACCCGGCGAGGTGGAGCTGGATGTGCAGGATTCCCTGGTGGAGGCCTGGGAGGGCCCGGGGCCAGCACTGGGCGGGGACACATGCTCGCTGCCCTCCTGAGCAGTGGGGCCGCCCAGAGGCCTGCGGCACATTCTAGTCCTCCTCCCAGCCCCCAGCACCACACTGGCCAGACCCTCCTGGTGGGCATGGCACACCCACAGGCCCCCTCAGGGCACAGCACTGGACGGTGCCCCTTTGCTAGAGTGACAGAGGGTCTCCCCCATCACCATGCTCCCCTCTGCAGTGGGGTGGGGGCTACGGTAGAAACCCACCAGGAGAAGCACCAGCCCCTCGACAGGAAGGGGAAGGAAGGACCGTGGTGAAGGCTGTCCCCAAGGCTTGGAGCCATATTGAGGGGGACAGCGGGTGGTGTGGCCGTCCCTCTCCAGCCCTCCTGCCTAGCCGGGCCTCATGGGCAGGGACGAGGCAGGCTCCTCTCCCAGGGGAAACACGACACATCTCTGAGCTGCAGGGCTGAGACAAGGTCCTACAGGACAGAGTCCACAGGCGCACAAGGATTGTCCTGGCCTCCCCCCTCACAGTGCAGCCTCAGAGGACAGCTGCCAGGAAATGGCACCCAGGGAGCGGGGTCAGGGCCTTCTGCCCCCGGGGTGGGGTGTACTCACATACTGTTGCTTCTTATCGGTCAGCAGGCGGGTCATCTCCTCCCTTTCCCTCTTAATTTCTTTCTCGTCATAGTAAAACTCACGCACCATGAACCTTGCAGGGCAGAAGCACGTGCCTGAGATGCAGCTGGAGGAAGCGCCTCCCGGCACCGCACCCGGCCAGGGCCCTTACTTGTTCTCTTTGGCTTTGGTTTTAAAATCCTCGATCACTTTCCGAAAGAGCGTCACGGTAAAGAGGCCGCCCTCACCGTCCTCAGCAAAAAAAAAAAGAGAGAGAGAGTCTGAGAGAGAGAGAGAGAGAGAGAGAGAGAGAGAGAGAGAGAGAGAGAGAGAGAGAGAGAGAGAGAGAGAGAGAGAGAGAGAGAGAGAGAGAGAGAGAGAGAGAGAGAGAGAGAGAGAGAGAGAGAGAGAGAGAGAGAGAGAGAGAGAGTGAGTCCCTAGTAGCATGTCCTGGGCCCAGGAACGTGGGTCAGGGCAGAGGTGAGCCTGGTAGCTTGGGCTGGGGTGTGGGCAGCAACACTGGCTAACCTGGGAGCTCCCCCATGGTTAGTTGCAGACCTCCACACGCTCAGGTCTGGAGGGTCCCCAATGCTATGTCCCAACTCCCTTTGCTTCCCCTCAGGCTGAGACCTGAGGATCTAATCAGGCCCAGCAGGGAAGGGAGAAGGTGGCCTGGGGCTGGGCCCTGGGCTCCTGGAATGCCTGAGAGATCAAGGCTGATGGGCTGCCCTGGGGACCTGGCTCAGAGGATACGCAGGCCAGCAGGGCCAAGTTCTAGGGGTGGAAATGGGCTCACCATGTCCACAGCCTGTCCAGCATCACGGGCTCTGTCAGATGGCCTCCCTGGCCAAGGCGAACATGAGTGCTGCTGACCAGAAGACCCGATAGGGGTCCCGTGGGCATGCCGGCACGGTCACATTTCCTGTTTCTCAACCCAACACTCCACGGCCAGCTCCTCGGTCCTCTCCTCCACCCCACTCCTCCCCAGAGTGCCTCCCCAGCCTCGCCGCAGGACCCCCTGTCCTGGCCTCTCTGATGAGTGGGTGGCCCAGCCTGTGTGACTGGGTCAGAGGTGAGAGGGCACCAGAGGGCAGGGAAGGGGATGCAGCCACCCCACTGCCAAGCTCTGGAACCAGGAGGCAGATGCAGGGGCCGGGCACAACTGTGCCCACTCAGTGCCAGCTCGTAAAATGCCAAGTTAGTAAGACAATGTGGAGCCTCACAGATACCCACAGAGCAGCTGAAGATGTCAAACGGTTTTCCTGGGGTAAGGGATGGGGCTCAGCATGTGCGATGCCCCAAGTTTGACGCCCTGCATTGCACAAACCCCCCAAATTTGGCCAGTGTGTACATGGGGGGGACCCTGCAACAAAGGCATGCCCCTCCCGGGCAT
The DNA here is from genome assembly GCA_021461705.1 of Cryptotis parvus. Classification (NCBI taxonomy): domain Eukaryota; kingdom Metazoa; phylum Chordata; class Mammalia; order Eulipotyphla; family Soricidae; genus Cryptotis; species Cryptotis parvus. The sequence continues at coordinate 42,380 of JAJIBD010009890.1, read as the reverse complement.
TCCCCAGCACTGCAGAGAGTGACCCTTATAATAAACAACCATTAGAACTGACTGGGCTACAGTAGAAACTCTGAGGCCTGCCCTGGCCACGTCCTGCCCTGTGCTCTCTTTGGTCCTTCTTGGGGCCCCCAATTCTGCGTGCTATGTGTGCCAGCACTGCAGTTTCCATCCTGTCCACACTATGACCTTCACTGCATGGCTGTGTGCCACATGCCCTGGAGGCTGGCTCTCCCCCCTCTAACCTCAGAGTTGGGTCCTCTACCCTGTTGGATTTCTCAGAGCCGGGGATGGTGGCAGGAAATGTGCCTTTACCTCTCTGCCAATGGGGCCTGGTCCCATGGCCACACCTGCCCTAAGCCCAGCAGCCACATGCAAGACTGCCCAGCTTCACTCTGCTGGCATCTGGCTGGATTCTCACCACACCCCAGGTGGGTGGGAAAGAATCAATGCCAAGGAGAGGGGGACCTAGGTGCCAAGGCAGCCAGCGAGAGCTTCCTGGAGGCAGCAGTAGGGTTGCAGAATTCTGGAGGCTGAAAGGATCGGGCCTTTGTGGCCTGGCAGACACACTAGGCGCAGGGTCTGCAGGCAGGGGCACAACTGTGGAGGGTTGGGTCTGTGCACACTCAGGCGTGTTTGGTGCTGAGTGCGCCAGAGCACCCACACATGCCTCACAGAGGCTCTGGTGCCCAGCCAGGGTCCCACTCACTTGGTTGACCGCGGGACCACCATGTCAGAGAGCGATTCATAGGTTTTCTGCCATTGCGTGTAGCTCTGTCTGCAGGATACAGAAGCGTTTGGTCATTTTTGCAGAAAAGACTGGGAGTGCCCAGAGAGACAGAACAGGGGCTAAGGCATTTGCCTTGCACACAGCCCACTTGGGTGCGATCCCTAGCAATCAGGCACTGCCAGGAGTGATCCCAAGCACAAGGCCAAGAGTAACCCCTGATTACATCCAGGTTTGTCTCCCCTGAATAAAAAGAAGATAAAAGCTGGGGTGTCCTGAAGACTTGGAATCCATGCATCCCCCTTACCAAGGGGATGAGGTAGGCAGAGAGGAACGAGAGAGGTCTCAGTGCCTCGGAGGCCCTGCCACAGGGTTAGGGACTCGCTGCTGGGCCCTCTCAGGAGGTCCAGGGGCCCCTGAAGATGCATGAGTGAAGGCTCAGCTCCACCATCCTGCCCCAGGCCCCACAAAAGGAAAAGGACGAAACCTGTGGCACTCCTCAACAGAGATGCTGTGCCCTCACCACCACCCAGCTTCCTCCAGGGGTCTCTTGAGTCAGCTCATGGGTACCCCCTCCCCATCGGCTGGTCCACCCCACCCCAATCATCAATGCTTACTTGGGGACGATGACCAGGAGGGTGATGAGGTACTCAGAGTCCAGCACAAAGTCCTCTTTGTTCACGATGTCGCTCAGAGTGCGGGTGAAGAGGTTCCCCCTGGGCCAGGAGGGATGAGGGTGGTCAGAGGAAGGACAGGGATGCTGGCAGGCAGAGTCCTTGGTACGGGTGGGAGCTGGAGTGTCCTACATGGCGGCTCCTGCAGACCCTTCCCAGCCTCGACCTCTGCGCTCCAGCACGGTAGAGGGGGTCCAGGTGGGTCAGGCAGGGGCAGCAGCACACTCGCTCCTGTGGCTCCTCCCCCAGCCCCTCACACCCCCCTCCCCCAGCCCCTCGTACCCCATTAGCAATGCCCTGAAAGGAGCCAGCACGTGAGCATTTGTGCGTCTCCAGCAAATGTCATGCAGCCAAGGCCAACACTGTAGGCAAAATCCCATGCTCAGGGCTGTCCCGCCCTCCCAGAGCAGGTCCTGTCATCAGAAAGACCCCAGGCAGCAGCCACAGGCCTTGTAAGACCCTCCCCACTGGGTGTGCTGCACGTATGCTGAGCACGCCCACCTGTGGCATGGCCAGGCACAGTGTGTGACCCCAGCACAGCCACACGGGCCACAGGAACCTACACTGGAATAACAGCCTCTAAGCGCAGCAACTGTGTTATTCTGCTCGGCTGCCCACCTTCAGGGTCTCGCCAGGCCTGAGAGGGCCTGGGTCCTTCGCCCACGGAATCAGAAGCAGAAGAGGAAGGCAGAGACTGACCCTCCTCTCATCCACGCAGGACTGTGCTTAACAGGCTCGCGTGACTACAGCCCACGAATAGACTCACTGTGGGGTTAAAGAGGGTGAACCAGACTCTGCAGATCCCAAATGAGCAAGAGAGACAGGGCAGGGGTTAAGGTGCTTGCCTGCATGTGGCTGAACCTGGATTGATCCCCAGCACCATATACAATCCCCTGAGCACGGCTGGGAGTGACCACTGAGCACAGAGCCAGGAGCAGCGCCAGAGCCCCCAAGCCGTGACCCCACAACAGAAAGAAAAAGGGGGAGGAAGGAAAGAAGGGAGGGAGGAAGGAGAGAAGGGAGGGAAGAAGGATAGAAGGAAGAAGGAAGGAAGTAGGTAAGGAAGGGAAAAAAGAAATGAGGGAGGGTGAAGAGGGAGGGAGGGCAGAAGGATGGAAAGATGGAAGGAAGGACAGAAGGAGAAACAGAAAGGGAGAGAAGAGGGAGAAAGGAAGAGAGGGAGAGACAGAGAGGACGAATGAAGGACTCACTCCTTGCTGGTATGATGTGTGGGGCCCAGCAGGCCAATGGCTCTCCAGCACCGCGACCAGAGTCAGGGTCACCACGTGGGACCGTCACTGACACCCGCCTCCCTCCTGCCACCATCCAGCCTTGCAGCGGGACTGCAGCCAGTTTCTTCTCGAACATGTCCGAGAGTGGGACACTCACTCCCTCACGAGGGCTGCTGCCCTCAGATCTCTGGCTACCTGCCTCTACCCTGTCCTCTAGGGGAAGCAGTGTGGTCCCCTCCCACAGGTGGGTCTCCAGGTGGGTACAGGCAGTGTCCCTAAGGGTCCGCATTGAGCCATAGAGCCCACTACCCTCCACTGGTCCTCAAGTCATTCACAGGGGAGGGGGGGTACAACCCAGGTGGTGTTCACCTTGATGGCGAAGTTGGGAGAGGACAGGACAGTGAGGACATGCAAAAGACACCAGGAGTCCTGCACGGCCCTTTTTTCACTCGGCACAAACTCCTGGGCAGAGGAGAAGCAAGTGCCTGCACGTCCTCGACCATTCACTGCCTGCCCGCCCATCTGCTCATCCGCCCGCCCTCTGCCCATCTGTCTAGCTGTCCATCTGGTCATTCATTTTTCCATCCCTCCATCTGCCAGCTGTGTCCATCCATCCACCCAACAGCCTCTTGGCCACAGACCTGGCTCCCCAGCTGGAAGAGGCGGGTATCCGGGCAGTGGTACTCACATGGATCTCTTCTCCAGGTTCTCCAGGTTGGTCTTCAGCGTGTTGTAGGCGACCGTGCGTGACTTCAGGTCCGTCTCGATCTGGGCCAGTTGCTTGGGGAAAAGCCAGAGGTGTGAGAGCCAAGCCCCGAGGAGCCTGCCTGTCTCTGGGGGCTCCTGCTCAGAGACAGCCCAAAGACAGGCCCTGGAGGGAGAGGGTGGAGACATGGGGCCCTTCTAGGGCTACCCTGTGACAACCCCAGCTTTATCACACTGCACTTTTGGGGAGCCACAGCCCTCACCATGGGGCCTCAAGCACTAGAGGTGCTGGGCTCCCCTCCACCCTGGCCCTGGCCCTGAACCTCCCAGGCCCAGCTGACCAGACTCAAGGGTGTCCTGCCCTTCTGAACAGGTGGCAGAGCACGACATGCCTTAAATATGTACGGCCCCAGGGGAGCTCCCAGAACTGCAAGGGCCCCAGAGCACTGGCTCAAGCAGCCCCGGTCCCCAATGACTGCTGATATGGCCCCCACAATAGCTGAGAAAAATGAAATGAAAAAATTAATTGAAAAGAAAAATAGAGATGAGGAGGGGGCATGGTGGTAGAGCACTGGCATCGCATATTTCAGGACCCAGGTGCACTACAAAGGAAAAAATGAAAAAAAATTCAAAATAAATAAAGAAGCTCCATTCTGGAGTTGCCCACATCCTGGCTCAGTGGGGAATTCCTCTTCCTTAAGAAACCAGCTAATGCACAGATGCACTGATAATGCTGACGTTCTGAGTCACCAGATCTTAAATGGGGTGATCTTCAGGGTGGGGACAGTGCTGGCATCCCCTGCACCACACACACTCACACACATGCACATACATACAACACACACAAATACACACAAAACTCACACACTCACATATGCAACACACACCACATACAAACACACATACACACACACAATACACACATACATACACGCATTCACATACAAATATACACATACACAGCTAGAACAATATACTTTACACTTGAATGTCTGTTGCTTTGGGGGAAACTAAGGGAAACAGTGATATCATGGACATTTAACTGTTCTCATAATCTATATTTGACGTTTGACTTGTAATTTTTTTCACTATTGAAACAACTTTCTACTTTTAAATTATTATAGGTATATGGGAAATTGCAAATATAGTGCAGAGAGACCCATGGACCAGTTTTCCCACTGCTAGGTCTGTAATAACAGGATAACATCAGCCACGTAAGCTGACGAGGCTCTTTGTTTTCACTTTTTGGTGCTGGGGATCAAAGCCGGGGCCTCACACATGCACTTTTCCTGGGTCTCTTCCTCAGCCCTAAGAGTAACATGCATGCACAGTGTTTTAAGAAAAATAAAATTCCCACATCCCTTCATTTTTCTGATTTCACCAGCACCAATGAGACGCTACAAAGGAAAATTGGAAACCAGTGAAACTGGATGGACCCGAGCTTAGGAAGGAGCCAGACCCGGGTCTGAACTCCAGCTCACACCCGACCAGCTGTACAGCCCAGGCTCGGCTCCTGAACCTGAGCTCAGGGCCACAATCCTGCGCTAACCAGCTCCCCGCCATCACCCCCACCCCACCCCTGGCCAGTGCGTCCTTTCCTCCTTCCTAGACTGAGTCACAGAGGCCAGGCGTGGGTCATGCTGTGACTCCCAGTGAGAGGCCAGCGCAGGGCACTTGCTCGCCCAGAACCAAACGCTCCCCTGCCTTGCAGATGGGAAGCAGCTCACACTCACCACCTGAGACAGCCATGAAGGGCCCTCAGACTCCTTCCACAGTGCGTAGAAATGCTTCCGGGGTGGAGACACTAGGTCAGTGTCCCCATTGAGTCAGCAAGGACCAGGCCCCACCGCCACAGGGGGACATGTGCAAGGCTAGAGTCGAAATTCTGCATTGCTGTGGACAGATCAGCCTCTCTCTAAAGCCCAACCTGGTTTGGAGTGCAGGAGGCCCAGGTTTGATCCCGGAACTACACGAGCTCCACCAGGAGGGGATTCCCAGCACAGAGCGGGAGTAGGCCCCGAGTGCTGCTGGTGTGGTAACTCAAAGCAGAACAAAACAAAGAAGTAACTGCAACCTGTACCCAGTCTGTGGAAACTGGCACCACGTAGCCAGGGTGTGGGCCAGTGATAAGCTGGCCAGTGGACAGGGCGGGCAGTGGGCTGAGGGTTCTGCCTGGCCGGCTGTTTCCATTAAGGACCACAGGCAGTCTCGCTTCCCAGGTGTTGAGAGGGTCCAGGGTCTGACCCTTGAGGCACTGCTGAGATCCTGAGCACCACTGGCCAGGGTCCAGCACCATGGCTCTGTCCTGGGTGCCCGGGAAGACAGTTCCTGACCTGGTGCTCCTGGCTAACAGGTTCAGACCGTGGCAGATGGTGGACAGGATGGGTGCAGATGCCCACAGCAGGAACTGAAGAGAGGTTCCGGGGGGAGAGGGGCTGGTTCTGGGTTCCCCAAAGCACAGCACAGGCCAGAGAGACTTCCCCACCCGTGGGCTCTCAGGAGGGACCCACAACCTTTCAGCCAGCTTCTGAAATTGGAGGACGGTGCCCCTGCACTGTAAGAGCAGGCAGAGGGAGCCCGCACAGGTCAGGAAAGTGCTAGAACTAAAGCCCCTGGCATGCTCACAGAGGCTGCTTCCGGTGGAGGGGTAGAGATGGGGGAAGGGTGGCGCTGGGGCTTCCATCCTGAGGAGGTAAGACCACCGGTACCAGAGAGCTGCGCAGCAGCGGAAACAGGGAACCCCAGAGAGTGGGAACAAAGTGGAAACAGGGAAAGGCTCACAGCGCCTGTCTGCGCTGCTGCCCACTTCTCCGGCTGGCCGGCCCAAGTACAGTCCCTCCTTCCTTTTCCCTAGTACCGTGTTACCCTCCTGCCTCGGGCCCCCTGAGTGACTGACCTCTCCTCTCAGGAGCTAAGGACAAGACCACAGGAGACAGTCACTACCCTGGGGACAGTTTTCGGCCCACAGGCAACCATCAAAGCTGGTGCCTCCTCCTGGCCACTTTCCTGTCAGTCACTCTTAAGAGTCCTCTGGACAAGAGAAGAACCAGGTTCCCCCTCCAGCGGCCACACCAATGTTCCCCAGTGCAGGCATAGCTGAGCACTTGCCCTGGAGTGGCCAGTGGTCTGGCCAGTGGCTGGGGCTGAGCGCTGGGCAGAGCCCTGCAGCCTTGCAGACCCCAGCATGGCCAGAGCTGCTGCGGGTGCCCAGGGCCTTCCCGATCACTCGCCGATTGTCCAGGAGGTGCCGGCACCTCTGGGATGTCAGCAGGGCTCCAGGAGCCACACCCAGATTCCAAGCCTGCCCACCCCGCCCCAAATTCCCAGAGCCCGGCGCCGGCGCCCACAGCTGCCAGGAGCTGGCACAGGGCGGGCAGTCTGCGGCCACTGCCTGCCCCACCTGGCCCTGCCCTGCCCCACTGCATGGGGTGTCGCCGCTGTCTGCAACAACAAGGCTTTGTTTCTCAACTCCCGGGTCAGCAGGTCCTAGGACTGCAACAGAGAGGTGCGGGCAATCACTGACCATCAGGAGGGGGTGCGAGCAGTCACTGACCATCAGCCTCGACGCAGAAACTGGGTCCTTAAGAGACAGGAGTGGGTGCGGGAGCAGGTCATGGCACTCTCAGTCCTGAAGGCAAAGCCAGCAGTGGCAGAACCACGGGAACTCCTGGGACGCCCCGCTTGGCCTCACTATTGTGGCTGCAGGTGCCTCAGAGTCGGGTGACGCCTCCCATAAATGTCTCCTAGGAGCTGGGCTTAAAAACAGTCTCCGACGAAGCACATAGTTGGTGTCACATAAATAGTCACCTTGTGGGCTGAAGAGGGTGGCTCGTGGACAGCAGGAGGGAAGAGTCACCATCCCTACGTTTGTAAAGGTGAGTGACAGGGGCCGGGCTCCGAGTTGGATCCCTGGAGCCACCCATGTGCACAACACAGTCCAGAGGCTCGGCTGAGGAGGGAAGCCCTGTGCTGTGGTAGAGCCCGTTGTCTCTGGCTCTCAGGTTGCACAGCCAGGAGTGGGATCCCTGCTGAGCACATGTGCCAGCCCCACAACTAAAGTGTGCAGGCCTCTGACCAGATCGATAGGCATTTGCCTTGCATGTGACCGACCTGGGCTCAATCCCCAGGATCCCACATGGTCCTCTGTGTACCACCAGGAGCAATTACTGAGTACAGAGCCAGGAATAACCCCTGAGCATCCCTAGGTGTGACCCCAAAAGAATATAAATGAATGAATGAAGGAATGAATGAGTGAATGAAGTGTGCAAGCCTGGTGAGCACCAGGGCCGGATATGTGAGCAGCAAGGTGGAGTGTGCCCACAGTTGTGTCAACAAAGAGAATAAAAGGAGAGACAGGGGAGAGGGGGACAATGAACAGGCCCAGGACTAGGCTTAGAGCATGGAGGGGAGGGGCAGGAGGGTGGGCCAGGCTGCCCACCAGGTACCAGAGATAGAGAGAGGAGACCAGGAGTACAGAGGTGTCTGGCCCCCAGGAAAGGGCTGCCCCTCACCCCCTGGGTTCAGTCTATCACTATCAACACTATCTTCCCGTTAATCATCTATTTGCTAGAGCGGGCACCAGTAATATCTCCATATGTCCTGTCTCATGCTAGTAGAGCCCAAAGGCATCCGCTTGCTCCAGGAACATATAGAGAGCCTCAAACCATTATATTAGGTCATGGAAATGACCTAATATAAATATTACTGGTATTTGGCATATCAAATACGACATGAGCAGCTTGCCAGGCTTGCCGCGGGTGGCATACTCTTGTAGTCACCTCTGAATAAAAGCATTTATTGATGAGTCTAGGACTCGAAAAAGGTGGACAGGGAGGGGACCTGGGGCCACTCAGCACAGCCCCGGTCTGCAGCATCCTGAAAGTTCCTTTAGACTGTCTAGAGAATAAAGGGAGGGAGAGAGCAAGTTCACACACACACACACACACACACACACACACACACACACAAAACACGAAGCCAAACAGTTCCCCTGAGAGGAAGCATCCCCTTACCTTGGCAAGAGTGTCCACCACACTGACCAGCGGCTGCTTTGCAGGGTACTTGGCCATGTCCCACTCAAAGTGGGTCACAAAGGATGTCAGGTCAACTGGAAGGACACAAGCACATTTTCTCAAGTGAACGGGCTCGCCTCTCGTCTGGAGAGACCAAGACGGCAGCCCCGAGCTGCGCAGACAGGGACGGCGGGGAGCAGAGCTCAGATGTGGGGCTTGGGGGGGTCCCTGAGCCACCCACTCACCGAAGACCCCACTGAGAAACACACAGCCAGGGTGCCAGATCAGCCCCCAACTTCGCACTCTGACAGCGACCGCCCCCCAGATCTGTGTGGGGTGATGCTGCGTGGGGTAGGCGCCCGGCCATCCCACCTGGGCCTCAAGGACCACGACAGGCCATGGCCAGGTCATCAACATTTTCTACCTGCTGGCTGATATTTGTTTTGTTTAACTGCTTGTGGGCATCTGGGATGGAGCCCTGGGCCTCACACAGGAGACAGATGTTCACAGCTGTACCCGGGCCTCCCAGCTCTGGCTTCAACAAGACAGTTTTGATGCTCGCCAGACCCTAGCATTGGGTGCCACAATGCCCCAGTGGGCTGTGTGGTTCTCAATGGCTCTGGTGATGCAGGGCTGAGGGCACTTGCAGATTTCCTGGGGGTTGGGCTGGAGGAGCACCATGGGAGAGAGAAGGCAGCAGGCGAGATGGGGACAGGGCAAGCTAAGAGGGACCAAAGTGCTCGGCAGGAGGAGCCTGTGAGCAGGAGGTTACACGGGGCTTAGAGCGCCCCAGGACTGCCCACCCAGGGAGCGCCGTCATGATGAGAGAGAAGCACCGTCATGACCCAGGACGATCTCAGGAGGTCATGAGAGGGGCTCAATTTGGCACATCTTTTGTTTGGGATTTGGGTACACAGGTTCCCAAGAAGCAGCAGAAAACAAAATGGGGTTCACCAGTGATACCACTTTTACCATCTATCCCCAAAACATAGAAAGATGAATTTAAAAAAGATCCAGGCACAGCTGTGCTCACTGAAGCACTGGGACAATACCCATGATACAGAAACAACCCAGATGCCCAACTAGAGATGAACGGCTCAAGAAGCAGTGGGGGGGGGGGGGGGGGGGGGGGGGGGGGTGGGTGTAAAAAAAAAAAAATATAGATATATCACATAGATAGATGATAGATAGATGATGGATAGATAGATAGATAGATAGGTATCACACATATGTACACACACATAAATATATACATATATATATGAAGGAATAGTATGTAGCACCAAGAACAAAATCATGCAATCCACAGCAACATGGATGGGACTAGAGGACACCATGCTGAGAGGAGTCAGAGAGAAGGGAAGGCCCAGACACACATTGATCTCTCTCATGTGGCTCTTAAAGAAACACAGCTGCAGGCCAGACTCTATCCCCGCATCCCATATGGTCTCCTGAGCACCACCAGGAGTACCTGAGTGCAGAGCCAGGAGTAACCCCTGAGCATTGTGGGTGTGACCTCCAAACACAAAACAAGACAAAAAAATTCACAGCACAGTAACAAGAAAGGGCCAAAGGCAGCACAATGGGGGGAACTGATCCGCACAACTGGAGTGAGTGGGCACAATGAAAGAGCAGAGTGCTGGGGCTCTTGGGGAAGGGAGGTTGGGTCACTGGAGACGGGTGTGGTGTTAGAATTTTGTATACAGAACTCCTACCATTAACAATTCTGTGAGTCAAATGTTTTTTTTTTTTCACAACCTGGGTTTGAGAGGAGAAATGGCTGCCAAAAGGTGGGGGGCAGAGAAGTGGCCTCAGCTGAAGCTGCTGCGGTTGGTACTGGCCCTGCACCAAGGCCAACACTGTGTGGATCTTGGGGCCGGAGCGATGGCCCAGTGGGTAGGGCGTTTGCCTTGCACGCGGCCGGCCCATGCTGGCTCAGGATCGATCCCCAGCACCCTATATGGTCCCCCCGAGCACCGCCAGGGAGTAATTCCTGAGTGCAGAGCCAGGAGAAACCCCTGAGCATTGCTGGGTGTGACCCCAAAAAAGCAAAAAGAAAAAAAAACCCCACTGTGTGGATCTTGAACACAACAGGGGATTATTTTACTTCACTCTTCCACCTCTCTTGAGTACCATGACCAGCTTCCACTTGGTGATATGGAGATGGGCACAGACAGAGGCCAGAGACGGAAGCTCCACTGTGAAAGGGGACCAGGAGCTTCTAGTGCCTCTGAGCTCTTCCGCCCTCCATCACTGACACCCCAGAGGCAGGCTAGGGCCGGCACATCACTGGCCCTTAACAGGAGCCACTGGGGGTGACCTGGCTGAGAAGAGGCCCTTGGGGTGTCAAATGTCCAAGATACGATGAAAGACCCACTGGCTCCTTATAAAAGACACAGATGTGGGACGCTCCCAGAGTATGGTCCCAAGGCTGAGCCACAACCAAGTGTGGGGTCCCAGCACACAGGCAGAGGCATGCAAGCACCCAACGAACTGAATGTCCCTCCAGCTGGGACCCACCATGTAGCACATGAGACCTCAGGTCACTGCAGTAACAGTGATAAAAGGAAGGACAAAACAGATTGATTTTTGGAGGTCTGGACAGATAGTACAGCGGGGAAGGCATTTGTCTTGCATGCAGCCAACTCAGGTTTGATCTCTGGTATCCCATGTGGTCCCCCCAAAGCACTGTCAGGAGTGATTCCTGAGTGCAGAGCCAGAAGTGTGCCACCCCACCAAAGAGTTGTTTGTTTGTTTGTTTGTTTTTAATATAACATGTCAGGGGGTCAGAGAGATAGTACAGGGGGTTAAGGAACTTGCTTTGTATGCAGTTGACCCCTGTTCAATTCCCAGCACCACATACAGTTGCATGAGTCCCCAGTAGGGGTCACTTCTGAGCACAGAGCCAAGAACATCCTGACTACTGTTGGGTGTGGCCCAAAACCCCAGAGATACACAGATGGGTATAAAAACTGTATAAGATAAATGGGGATAAATTATAGGTAAATAGATGCTGGATGACAGCAGATCACCAACTCTGGCAAATAGCTTGTGCTGGTAATTTGGGTTCAATATATAATATCTTTCCTAAAATACAGTTGTTAAAGTTTTTACAATTAACTAATTGGATACAGCTAAGCATGGTTCATTCAGAACCGATAGATGATGCTGTAACTTTCTTTACTGATGCTTCCAAACATGGAAAAGCTGCTTATACTGCTTCTAAAAAATGACGTTGTATTACAAAATCCTTATCAATCAGTGCAAAAGGATGAGTTATTTGCTATTATTTCTTTATTGCAGAATTATTTAAATTCTGTCTTAATATAGTCACTGATTCACAATGTGCAGCTTGGACTGTACAAAATATTTATACTGTCTCTTTACCTTTAAAACAGTCTGAAATTTTAACATTGTTTGCCACATTGGCTCACACTAATTTGCCTGGTTCTTTAATACATGGCAGTGATTGAGCTGATATACTTGTGGCTTTAGTAGTTACTGCGGAAGCTTCCCATAGTACGCATCATCAAAATGCTCGTGCATTAAGAAATAAATTTGCACTTCCTTGGTCTCAAGCAAAAGCCATAATAAAACAGTGCCCTACTTGTCAGGCAATTAATACACCACATTTGCCTCTTGGAACCGACCCCAGAGGGTTGACAGTTAATCACACCTGGCAAATGGATGTGACTATTGTACCTTCTTTTGGTAAAAACAAATATGTACATCATTCTATAGATACTTATTCTCATTTCCAGTGGTCTACAGCCGCCCCATCTGAAAGAGCTAGCACAGTTATAACTCACCTGCTAGAAGCTTTTTTCTGTAATGGGCATTCCTCATACTATTAAAACAGATAATGCTCCAGCATATAATTCTGCAAAACTGAAGTCTTTATGCAGCTTATTCTATTACTCATGTTACAGGTATTCCCTATAATAGTACTGGTCAAGCAATTATCAAGCGAGCAAATCGTACTCTAAAAGAAATGCTTTATAGATCAGAGAAAGGGAGTATATGTGAATTCCCCAAGCAACGGATTGCAAGAGCATTGTTTATTTTAAATTTTTTAAACGTTGCAGATAGTGAGACTGCAGCTGAAAAACATTGGATATCTCCAAAAAATAAAATTATAGTGACAAATAAAACCACAAAAAAAGGTCAAACAAAAAAATCTTATATAAAAACATCGTGTCTGTGAATGGTTAGCAGGCTGGGTAGAAAGATGGGGGCGAGGGTTTGCTTTAATCTCCACAGATAAGGAGCAATTCTGGTGTCCTACAAAAAGGCTCAAAATCCTTCATGAAAGCAACCGGAAAAACAACAGGAGGAGACAACCCTAGATGTTCCAAATGAAGATGATGCAGATAAACCTGGTCCAAAAGAAACGCCTGCAAGGCCAGCCCGATCGGATAGGAGTAGAGATGAAGCCCAGTTGCAATACTGGAAGGACTGCCAAAAAATTGGCACAACAACTAAAGAAGGTGATATCTATTATAAGCATAAAATTAACTCCAATCACATTTTATCTAGCTGTACTAGTCATCTTAAGTGTATCAGCTAATGTCAGTTCCAATTATACTTATTGGGTGTGCATACCCAATCCTCCCCTACTAAGAGCAGTCTTGTAGCAGAATGATGTTATTCCTGTTTAAAATAATGAATCTCTTTGGCTCAGAAGTGGCTGGGGAGGCTGGAACTGCGGCTCGCCGCGGGCCTAGCTGACCATGGAACCCCGAGGAGGGCAGGATGGGCTTTGGGGAGTGGGCCCGTCGCCTCTGGGGGGGTCCCGGAAGCAGCTGGATGAGACTCGCCCATCACACTAGCCACCTTTTTCGCTGTCCGGACACTGGGAAACTGCCTCACGACCAGTTGAACAGAGCAAAATCAGTTCGGAGGCCCAGGTCGTACGGCCGCTTGCAGCCACAGCAGTCCACTAAAAATAGTGAAACAGTGATGTCTTTTAATGCACTGCATTCCCACGAAGAGCAGGAAAGTTTGTTGGGAAGGAGATATAAAGAGGAAAGAAATGACATTCAGAACCCACCGAGTGGTTGAGGTGCAGGAGGGGGAGGGAGGTGGGGACATTGGTGATGGGAGATGGGTTAGGGTGGAGCGGTGCTTGTTGGAACACTGTAGAACCAAAACTCTACATGAGCATCTTTCAAATAAAAAAAATAATGAAATTATGTCCTGTTACAGTAAAGAACTAGGAATTAAAGCTTTCATTTTATTTTTTTTTAAATAGAAGTCTAAATTTTGCTGCTTTTTATTATATGTGTTATAGAGGCTTGTTTTTTTTGTCCTGGTGATAAATTTATGGAGCATTTATATTTTAGGATCTTTTTAAATTTTTTTATGTGATATGATGGAATAATATCAGATAAGAATAAAGATCCTTGAGGGTCAAGTATAGAAAAGAACAAAGTCATATATAAATATAATATTGCCAGTAAAAAAAAATAAAAAAATAATGAGTCTCTTTGGCTACTGGCCCTCATGATAACAGAGGCCCTTTTAGGCCTGAAGAAGAAAGCCAAGTTTTTTTTCTGACTATGAAACTGGTGTTGAAGGTATACCAATTTGTATTGGAGCAGATTCTCAGAATTGGCTAATTTCTTATTTCCCTGACTACCATCTTAGAAAAGAACATTTGTTAAGGTTTTCAGCCACAGGTTTTCTAACTCAAAATATTGTAAATAATGTGGCTACTCCCCAGTAGCCTGTATGCAAAAAAAAAATATGTTAAAGAATCCTCAACATTGGCTTGTTTGGGATAATTGTAGAGCCTCACTTGCTAATATGTATATTTTAGGACCTGTGCAAATACTGGACTGGAGCTCTAAAGGCTATTTCATCCACAAAAAGAAAGGTGGAGAAAAAAAACAGGAATCTCTTGGCATATTACTAAGGATCAGATGGAAACATCTTCCCATGATTCTATCTTATGGGAAAATGGAGGGCTTGCATCGTCTGTGCCTTTCAGTTAGGATTTTCCAAACAGATACATCTGTGGAAAATCAGCTCTGAATTCCATGAACTCTCAGTCTGGGAAGGAAGTCATAATAAAAATAGTAATTTTTCACAAAAATTATACATGACCGATAAAGGTATGTTTCCCTTCCCTTTGTAATACTTAAAAGCAAAATAATTTGGAATTCTTTTGAAGGTACTATCTCCTGTACCAAGTGTCCCATGTTACTTGTGTTGATTCTGCCTTAAAACTAAACATCAGGGGCCAGAGCGATAGCACAGTGGATAAGGTGTCTGCCTTGCACTTAGCCAAACCTGATTCAATCCCTGGCATCCCATATGGTCCCCCCAGCACCGCCAGGAGTATTTCCTGAGTGAAAAAGCCAGGAGTAACCCCTCAGCATCACCAGATGTGACCCAAAAAGCAAAAATAAATAAACAGATAAACAAATAAATAAGTACATGCATGGATAAATAAATACATAGAGAGATAAATAAATAAATAAATAAATGCATAGACAGACAGACAGACAGACAGATAGATAGGAAATTTTAAAAAACTAAACACCAGGGGCCGGAGCGATGCTCCAGCAAGTAGGGCATCTGCCTTGCATGCGGCCGGCCTATGCCAGCCTGGGTTCAATCCCCAGCATCCCATATGGTCCCCCGAAGCACCACCAGGGGGTCATTTCTGAGCAAAGAACCAGGAGTAACCCGTGAGCATTGCTGGGTGTGACCCAAAAAAAAGAAAAAAAAAACTAAACACCAGAGAAAGTTTGTATTTTCTCAGAGCCAGAGTAGGAATTTGGATGCCTGTGACACTTCCCCGGCCACGGGAGGAGAACCTGACCATTGGACTTCTTTGTCAGCTAATTACTCGCATCTCTAAGTGCACTAAGAGATTCATCGGTCTACTAATAGCTGCTTTTGGGGCATCATTGCAGTGACTGCATCTGCTACTGTAGCTGAAATGGCGATGAGAGAAGAAACACAGACTATTGAGTTTGTGCACAATGGCATGACAATTCTCAAAGACTCTGGACTGCTCAAAGGCAGATCAACACTGATCTGCAGGCTGAACTGACAGATGTGACTCAGACTGTGGCCTTGCTTGGTGATCAACTGGCTGGCCTGTGAAGACAAATGTCTTTGAAATGTGATTAAGTACTTCTTTCTGTGTTACTCCTGTACTTTATAGTGAAACTGAATTTCCTTGGGATAAGGTTAGAAAAAAATCCTAACAGAAAAAATCCACACAGTAACCAAGCTCATTGAGGTTTGTAGGGAGTACAAGATGCCGCTCTGTCTCACGTTCATTGATTTACAGAAAGCCTTTGATTCTGTGGAGACTGAAGCAGTCATCAAAGCCCTAGCCAAACAGGGTGTTCAAACCCAATACATCAAGATCCTTCGTGAGCTGTATTATGGATTCACCACCAGGATCTCACCATTCTACAAAGAAGTGATCATTAATGTGAAAAGAGGGGTTCAACAGAGTGATACCATTTCACCAAAACTCTTCAGTGCCACCCTCGAGAACATCATGCGACAATTAGAATGGGAAGGAATGGGAGTGAAGATAGATGGTCGGCAACTACACCACCTCCGCTTCGCTGATGACATCGTTCTAATAACACCAAACATTAGCCAAGCGGCACAAATGCTGGCTGACTTTGACCGAGAATGTGGAAAGGTAGGTCTACAGCTGAATCTAAAGAAAACTATGTTCATGAGAAATGAACTAGTTCCAGAGGCCCCATTCACTCTCAATGGAACAAACATCTCTGAATGCAGCAGTTATGTGTACCTAGGTCGAGAAGTCAACATGATGAGCGACCTAAAACCTGAGCTGTGCAGGAGGAAGAGAGCGGCATGGAATGCCGTCAGAGGCATCGAAGAAATAGCTAAAAGGACAAAGAACCTCCGGCTCCGGGCACATCTCTTTGACTCCACCATTCTCCCTGCATTAACATACGCCTCAGAGACCTGGGCCCTACAAAAGCAGGATGAGAATGCTATTCGGGTCTCCCAGAGAGGAATCGAAAAGAGCTATGCTTGGAATATCACGCCTCACTCAAGTGAGAGAAGGAATCGGAGTTCTGACCTCCGTTGCTATTCCAGAATCAGGGACGCTGTCTCGTTTGCCAAGGCATCGAAAATCAGATGGGCTGGACATGTAATGCGATTTGGAGACAACCGCTGGACTAGAGCCATTACCGACTGGATCCCACGGGATGTCAAAAGATCACGTGGCCGCCCACCTACAAGATGGTCAGACTTCCTTGTCAAGACCCTGAAGGAACGGTTTGAGGCTCTTCATATTCCTGAATCAACCAGATGCCATTGGGCTACATTGGCACGTGATAGGGTCCAATGGAAATGTTACTGGCTCCCGCTGAGCAAATCAATGAATAACGGGATTCAAGTGATCAAGTGAAGGTTAGAAAACATTTGTTGATTCATAAGAATATTAAGGCTAAAATTGTAGATTTACAAAGCAAGATTCATGATACATATTCTAATCATCTTCCTGATGTTATTGCTGCTTCGGCTTATGGCATTGGCTCTCTTATCCCCACTACTGGCTTAAAGGGAATTATAGGAGGAGCTGCAGATTTGGGAGTGTGTATTTTGGTTATAGCTGTCCTTGGTCTTATCTTATATTGTAAGTCCAAACAGCATAAGAAAAGGGCTAAGGTTCTACAGACCTCTCAGTTTGTTATGTTGGCCAAATTGCAGCCTTAACAGAAAAGGGGGAGATGTTGGCAGAAAGTAGGTCTAAGGATATGCAAAGGAAGGTCTGATGGATACTGCCTGTTAATAGATACACAGGGTTTTCTGGCAGACTGTCTCCCCAATAGAGTTAGTATGCACAGTTCCCTAGTGAGACTGTTTTCACATTGCAGATGCAGATACTGCTACCTAGGTCATTTCTCTGAACATTTCCTTGTTGGCTGTAATTAGCCCAAGATAGAGTCTAATGGATGCTGCTTGAAGTTAGACAGAAAACAGGCTTTTCTTGTTTTTTCTGTCTGACAAGACCTTGCCATCTTGGGCTAGTCCAGAAGGCTGAATTAGCAACTGTAACTCATTCTTTTGTTCATCTCACCTTACCTAGATTGCACCCCTGCAGGTTTTTTGGCTCCTGGTTATCTCCTTCCTATCATTCTTTTTTTTTTTTTTTTTTTGGGTCACACCTCGCGACACTCAGGGGTTACTCCTGGTGGTGCTTGGGGGACCTTATGGGATGCTGGGGATCAAACCCAGGTCGGCCACATGCAAGGCAAATGCCCTCCCCCACTGTGCTATCCTTCCTATCATTCTTAAATCCTATACAAGGAATGTGAAATGTCTTTGTAATGTAAACTATACAAACTGAACTCTAAGTTGTATTGCCCTTTGAGATGATGGATATAAGAGAGATGGGGTCCTTGTGGAGGTGGTCAGTCAGCTGCCAAGTTGAGAGCTACTGCCCCTCCAGCTGGTGATCATTAAAAATATTTTTTTTTGTTTTGTTTTTTTCTTGTTGGGTCACACCCGGCAATGCTCAGAGGTTTCTCCTGGCTCTGCACTCAGGAAAAAATATTTTTTTGTTTTGTTTTTTTCTTTTTGGGTCATACCCGGCAATGCTCAGGGGTTTCTCCTGGCTCTGCACTCAGGAATTACTCCTGGCAGTGTTCGGGGACTATATGGGATGCCGAGGATCGAACCTGGGCCGGCATGGGCCAGCCGCATGCAAGGCAAACGCCCTACCCGCTGGGCTATCGCTCCGCCCCCAGCTGGTGATTATTAAAAATATTCATGGATATATGTCTTGTTCCTGGAGTCTCATTTTTTTTTAATTATAGACCTCATTTATTCCCATGACCTGAACAAATGGTTTGAGGCTCTTCGTGTTCCTGGAGCAAATAGATGCCGTTGGGCTACACTAGCACGCCATGGGACAGGACATATGGAGATGTCACTGGTACCGCGCTGGAGCAAATGGGAAAACAAGTGATACAAGTGTCAAGTGATACAAATAAGAATTAAAATTTTTTTTCTTGATTGTTTTGTAGGTGTCCCTTTACTGAGTCCTGCAGTAAGAAAAGTTGTGAAAATATATGATGACTATGGGACTGTACCCTATGAGGCCAGGCTTCAAGATATTTTGTAGCTGGAAAGAGCCTTTCAGGTTGGGAGCTTCACCTTGTTTCGGTCCTGTCTTTACTGATTTATTTAATATTGTGATTTCCTGATAACCTCCCAACCAAAGCCCCATCACCATGGCACAAGATCTAGCCTGGTACAAGAATTCAAAGATTATTTTTTTTAAATCCACAGATGTTTTATTCCTGATGATGTAATACAGAGCATCGAAGGCTGACATTTCAGTGGTCTTTCTCCAGTTAAAGATGATGTCAGTGCTCCAGGGACTTCAAGCCAGTGACATCAGCATCAGACCCATTCTCCCCACCATTGCACTCCCTTTTCTACTTCCTGGAGTCTCATTTCTGCACCTCCACCTGACAGGACATTCCTGCTTCATCAATGATAGATAGATAGATGATGCATAAAGCCTACCACAACGGGGAATCTGTCTCCAACTACCCTGTGCTCCCACAGAGGAACACCTGAGCCTGTGGCCAGGAGGCGGTGGCCATCTGGAAGACAGGAGGTGAGTCCTCTCTGGCATCCAGGCCCCAAAGCACGCAGATCTGGGCGTCCAGAACTATGTGAGGTGGGTGGTCATTACTGAGGCTTCCTAGCACAGCTCAGGTGCAGCCCAGACAGACCGAGGCATGAATTTGGCATGAACAGGGATTCTGGTATTGCCACACAGTTAGGGAAATGGCTTCTAAGGAGGCCCCAAGCCCAGGAGAAATAAAGGCCTGAATGAGAACTGGGGTGAGTGAGCGGTGAGGGGCACCCATGGCGGCAGCAGACACAGTGCCACTTCCTGAACTGCTGGCTGGCACTGTCACACATCCCATGCAGATTACATGCTCCCAGCTGAGGGGCCAACCACATGCCGGACAGGTTCCTTCCCTAATTAAAAGGTGCTGGACACAGGGGCTGGAGCTATAGTACAGTGGGTAGGGTGTTTGCCTTGCTCACGGCCAACTGGGTTCAATCCCGGCATCCCATATGGTCCCCTGAACACCACCAGGAGTAATTCATGAGTGCAGAGCCAGAAGCAACCCCTGAGCATCATTGTCGGGTGTGACAATGCTCAAAATCAACAACAACCAAAAAAAGGTGCTGGACACAGCTCACAAGTCACAGCAATCTCATCTGAGAACAACAGGCCTGTTTGGTCTTCTGGAGAGCCAGAGACCAGGGGCCAGGGACTGGGTGGGTCAGCCTGATGGCTTCAGAGTGGTGACAATGTGCAGCCAGATAATGGTGAGCTTGCTCATCTTCTCCCATCACCACAGGGACCTGCGTCCTCCCATGTGCCCAGCACAGCTGAGAGGCAAAGAACAAACAAAAGCAAAGATGCTAACAGAGAACTTAGTATGCAATTGAGTCCACAGGCAGGAAGAAACTGTGACTCCCAGAGGCCAGCAGCCCCATTCACCCTGCGCAACACAGGGCACAACCAGTTCTGACAGCCCCATGGCTGGCTCTGCCCTCTCCCACTATGTGCCCTGGGCGTCCCAGCAGAGCCCCACAGGAGAGAACATGCCAGGAGCCCAAAGAGACAGCACAGAGTGTGCTTTGCACTCAGCCGACCTGGGGTTGATCCCTGGCACTGAGACCTCACAGCCTTGACCTCTGTTTCCAAGGAGCAGGAAGATCAAGTTTGGGAACTTCTGGTTAAGTCATGGGGACCAATGGGCGGAGGCCTGGAGCTGAAGGCACATAGTGACCCAATAACTGAGGACATCACCCGCCTAGAGAGTGAGGCAGCTTCTCAGAGGTGGTACCACTGGAGCGGGGATGTGTGACCCCAGCTGACTCCTGCTTGCTAGCCCTCCCCACCAGCAGATCTTTAGAAGTGTTTTGGAAGGAGAAAACAGCTCTCTACTTCCTTCTTGCTCTTTAGTGAAATGACACTGAGTGATCAATTTAACAAACAAAAATTTAATCTGCCCTAACGCCAAAGAGATAGTATTGGGGTTAAAATTTTGCATGTGACTGACCCCAGTTCTATCCCTGGCACCACATTTGATTCCTGAGCACTGCCAAGGGGTCATTCCTGAACAGAGAGTCAAAAGCACACACAGAGCACCGCTGGGTATGACATTCTCACAAACAATAATAATGATTTTATCAGCATTAGCAAATATTCTCCTGGGAAAGACAGCACATTTCAGCCAATCTGATCTGTGAAGATCTGTTGGTGGGGAGGAGGCTAGCAAGCAGGAGGTCACATTTGACCCTTGCCTTCAATCTCATAGGCCAAGTACCAGGCTGGTGGCACCTGGTCAACCGCACCCCCCACACCCACTGCAACCATCACCACCACAGGGAGCAGGTGCTGGCTACTCCAGAGAAGGTGCTTGCCTGAATCCCACCAGTGTGAGCTAAGCCCAAAGCCCAGGTCTACTCCCAAACCAGCCATATCTGGTCTGGGAACTGAGGTGGCCCCAAGGCTAGAGGAAAGAAGGTCTTTGTAGGGAGGAACCAACCAGGACAGACACAGAGACACAGCCTGGTGATTCACAGTCCTCCAACAAGCCCCAAAGAGCAAGTGGGGGCTCTGGAGACAGCTGTGAGCCTGGGAGTCCAAAGGCAGCAAACGAAGCTGAACTCCAGAGTCAAAGAATCCCCTGGACCTGAGGACACATAGGGCTGCTGGAAGAGCAGGAGACACAGGGTACAGGAGAGGGAGAGAGGAGGGGGGGGAGGGGAGAAGAAGGGAGAGGATGGGAGGGGAGAGGAAGGGAGAGGAGGGGAAGGAAGGAGAGGAGGGAAGGGAAGGGAGAGGATGGGAGGGGAGAGGAAGGGAGAGGAGGGAAGGAAGGGAGAGGAGGGGAGGGAAGGGGAGAGGATGGGAGGGAGAGGAAGGGAGAGGAGGGGAGGAGATAGGAGGGGAGGAGAGAGGAAAGGATAGGAGGGGAGGGGAGAGGAGAGGAGAAGAGAGGAGATGAGGGGAGAGGGAGGGGAAAAGAGGAGGGGAGGGGAGGGAGGGGAGAGGGGGAGAGGAGGAGAGAGGAAGGGAGAGGAGGGGAAAGGAGGGGAGAGAGAGGAAAGGAGGGAGAGGAGAGGAGGGGAGGGGAGAAGGGAGCAGAGGAGAGAGGGAAAGGAGAGCAGAGGAGAGCAGAGGAGAGTGGAGGGGAGAGGCGGGGTGGAGGAACTGGCCCATTACACAGATGAGGCAGGAGGTATGGAAGGGGCAGGCACACAGTCGCTATCTGCATCATATGGGCATGGTGACCACGCTACGAGGTGCTTACTTGAGAAATCCATCGTAACCTGGTCACTGTACCCCTACAACCAGATTGAGGGCCAATGCAAGGGGCATGCGGGGGCCACACTAAACATACACACGGCACAGACCACACAACCTACTCTTTAAACATTTCATCTTTTCCTTCAAACCTGAAACACAATAGCAAGGTGTTAATAAACCATAGTAGCCCACACAAATGGGCTGGACATGTAATGCGATTTGGAGACAACCGCTGGACTAGAGCCATTACTGACTGGATCCCATGGGATGTCAAAAGATCACGTGGCCGCCCACCTACAAGATGGTCAGACTTCCTTGTCAAGACCCTGCAGGAACGGTTTGAGGCTCTTCATATTCCTGAATCAACCAGATGCCATTGGGCTACATTGGCACGTGATAGGGTCCAATGGAAATGTTACTGGCGCCCACTCGAGCAAATCGGTGAATAATGGGATTCAAGTGATCAAGTGATCAAGCCCACACAGTCAAGTTCCCATTGGGAAGTGGGATGAGGCCAGGGGTAAGTAAAGCAAACAGATGCAAGCGCCTTAGCGGAGTGGGGAATGATGTCACAGAGAGCATGATCCTACATTAATAAATGCTCTCACTTTAAGTAGATGCTCAGAGACACAAACTGAATGACCTTGCAGATACTTAAATACCTAATTTGAAACTTTTGTTTATTTTTCTGGCATGCATTAAGTGTACTCAATTGTATGTACACAACTGTACAAATGTCGCCAGGCTCTGAAGCTTTGTCCTACCAGCACAGGGAAGACAGAATTTTTGCATGTGAACCACAACAAGGCATTTTTGGCCTCACCTGTCACTTTCCCGGGCACCTTCAGATTAATCATTGGAGATCTTGGTGTATAGAGATTTTTTTTTTTTTTTTTTTTGCTTTTTTGGGTCCACCTGGCGGCGCTCCTGGCTTTTCACTCAGGAATTACTCCTGGTGGTGCTCAGGGGACCATATGGGATGCCGGGATTGAACCTGGGTTGGCTGAATGCAAGGCAAATACCCTACCCACTGTGCTATCGCTCCGGCCCTATAGAGATCATTTAGCTGGCTGGGAGGGTAGATAAGGGGACCCAGATAAGCTTTTCCCCACCCATACAGAGTGAAGGTGAGAGAGAGGGTCAAGGACTTAACGCTGGCTGAGAAGAGGCCCATTGAACCCGACTTTTCAACTCAGAATTTCGATGAGGAATTTAGCCACAGGGGAGCCACATTAGATATTTGGGGAATATAATAGCACTGTTAGGAACTGATCAAGAGCCAAGTGTGTGCGCCAATGGCACTGCAGGGCTGACCAGGTGGTCTTGGTCCTCCATGCTAATCCAGCCCCGCCTCTGTGGAGACCCCTTTTCTTGAGACAGGCCTACTGTGTGGCCATAGCCGGAGGGGCCCGGAGGGGCTGATGAGCTCAAACGAGCTGAACAAGGACTCATGGGAAGATGGGGGGCAGGGACCTACCTCCATTGGCCAGGAGGTTCTCCTGAACCTTCCCTTTGGCGTCTTCCATCACGTCCACCACACTCTGGGCCATTCTCTTTATGAGGCTTTGGGAAAGAACAGAAGGCTGGTTAGAGCGGGAGAGAGAAGGAAGGGCTGTAGGACCCCTGGGGGGCAAGCTGGCACCGGCTATAAAGAGACTTAAAATGTTCACAACCTTGGAACCAGTATTTCCACTTCTGAGAAGGCATGTTAAGGAAATTGGACAACAGAAAGCACATTCTGAAGATGATCTTCATGGCGCCGTGGCCGACAGGGAGAAGCTGGAAACCACATGGGAAGTTCGACAATAAGGGATTGTTTCAAGATGGTCGAGCCAGATGAGGGATGACCAGGACATCACCGAAAATAAGGCTTACAAGGAATTTCGAATACCACAGAACAAGGCTTGTATTATAATGTTATGTGAGGGAAAAATCCCGGATGCAAAACTATCTGGTCTGCAGCATCATGAAAACACTCTTCCTATTTTACATGCCTATAAGATATATGAACACATGTATATATGTAAACAAAAAAACTCTATTTACACATGAGTGTGTGTATAATCAGTGTTGCTGTTTTTAAGATTACAAAATTAAACTGTCTCCATAAGGAAGGATTCAGAAATGACCAGAAGGGAAGCACCAGGTCCTGAACAGGACAGGACCATTAACTGGGTCCTCACTGAATCACCAAACAGACTTTTTTTTTTTTTGGGCCCCCCGGAATGCTCAGGGTTACTCCTGGCTCGTACTCAGGATTACTCCTGGCGGTGCTCGGGGGCCATATGGGATGCCGGGGATCGACCCCGCCGGTGGGCCGCGGGGCGCCCCCGCTGGGCATCGCCCGCCCCCACAACTCTTGGGGCCAAATTTATTTCAGCTATTTGGCGGTCAACCATAAGATATAGAACATGGCCCATTTTGTAAGATTATTATAAACATGAATTTAAC
Source organism: Cryptotis parvus (assembly GCA_021461705.1). Classification (NCBI taxonomy): domain Eukaryota; kingdom Metazoa; phylum Chordata; class Mammalia; order Eulipotyphla; family Soricidae; genus Cryptotis; species Cryptotis parvus. The sequence goes on along the minus strand of JAJIBD010009890.1, from coordinate 18,228 downwards.
TAATCAGATTAAACTAATAACCTAATTGGCCTGGTAGGCGCGTGTGCATGCTGCAGGCAAAGGAAAACAGGCCAAACGGGGATGAAAGTTGAAAGGCTCTCATGACCCAAATCCCGGCCCAGTGGCTGGGAGGAGGCTGTGTCTGTGGGTCACGTGGTCCTCACTGAGGCGGGACTGTCCAACAGGGCATGGAATCCAGTGGTTCTGGGTGCAACATAAAAGAAAGCTAGGGGCAAAGACAACATTGACAGTGCCCCCACAAGCCCTGGGGGAGGCAACAGGGTTGTTTTCTATCAGTGCAGTCTGTGTCTGTTGCAGGACTCCTAAGGGCCGCTGCATCTGCTCTGGAGTGCCTCCCCGCAAATCACTCCGTAGATAAGGGGTAGTCTAAATGTGGCAGTTTATCCGACCATGTATGCTGTACTAGCTGGTATAAATATTCTCCCATGCTACCACAATCATCGTGGGACTAGCTAGATCTTACCAGCATATTAGCCTGGCCACGCTGGACCCCTAAGTAATTAGACCAGAGAGAAATGCTGTTTGCTTCCAAGCAAACAAGCATGGCTCCCTGATATACTCAAAGGCAACTAAAATATAAAACTACAATGAAGTAGAAGAGACTTGTGAAGGCTTGGAGAAATATTTAACTGGCATTAGTATTAGTCTTTGGTACAGAGACATGCCATCTCAGAAACCCCCTTCTCTACACTACAAAGGAATTCCCAGGCAGATTTTGGCTCAAAACATTAGCATAGTAAAGGCCCTAGGTGAGGTGCAGGGAGGGATTACCTAAGGGCATTGGACCCTCCCCTGCTTTCCATAACAGTGGGAGGAAGGTCTGAGTTACAGGGATATAAACTAGCCGGTTCCCGCTCTCCGGGCCTTCTTCTTTGTGGGATCTCTCCTTGTGAGCGCTCATTCCCCTTGGAAGCTTTTTCTCCTTTACATGTGGTGGTCGCCATCTTGGCCTACACGTGGCTGGGGTTCTAGCCTGGAATCCTAAGCACCGGGCTTTTCCTTTTGCTGATTTGTATGCCTGAACCTGTAATAAGTAAAGCCTTTTAAAACTGCATCGGATTCCTGAGTTTTCATCCGTTCCTCGCCGGCTCGGAGGTAGAAGGGAACTTCGCTTCCCGGCACTGTCGGGGACCCCGGCGGTGCACCCCGACATGTGTCCATAATAAAAAACTGAAAATTACAAGAAGTATCACTTGTATTACTTGTCTTCCCCTTGTTCATCGATTTGCTTGAGCGGGCACCAGTAACATCTTCATTCGTCCTATCACATGCTAGTGTAGCCCAAGGGCATCTGCTCACTCCAGGAACATGAAGAGCCTCAAACCATTCATTCAGCAATACAATGAATTGCCAGGGGCATGGGAGGATGGCTCAAAGGGCTGGGGCACATGGTTTACATGCAAGGTTCTATCACCAGTGCCAGCAGGAGAGACTCCTGAGCAACCACCAGGAATGGCCCCCAAAACAAAATTAACTGTCAGGGAGACAGCTCCAGTGTTCCCAGCTGGAAGTAACCTTTATAAAAACAGAGAAATCGTGAACCAACACAGACACACACAGAAAGAGAGAGATAGATAGATAGATAGAGAGAGAGAGAGAGAGAGAGAGAGAGAGAGAGAGAGAGAGAGCCAAGAGGAATCATACCTATGGAGACTGGACCTGGATTAAGTTTTTTCTTAACCTCCCAGTTGGTAAAATCTACCAAAGTTACCGAACATCCTCTCATCATGCTGTCAAGTCATCCTCAGGAATATTCTAGAAAGGTGGGTGTTTATTCCCAATTCACAGGTGGAAAGACTGAGACCCAGAAAGCCCGTCTGTCTGCAAGCTCTGAAGCTCTTGGCCACTTGCTGTGACGCAGGCTGAGTTCAAAGGTGTTGGCATTTCCTGAGCAGCTCTGCGCCTCAGCCTCATTAGGTCAAGAGCTGGTGACCTAATCCATCTCAGGGTGCTACCTTACTAAGATACACCATGGAGATGACAGCCCTCATCTCAGGATCAACTGCTGCTGTTACTACAAGGAGTAGCGGCAGTTACTGGGATACCCAGTATCCCAGGACCTGGGATACTGCTCAGAAACCTTCAGATGACCACAAGCCCTGCAGGTCCTCTCCCCTCTGACTTCTAGGCAGCTCTGCAGAACGCAGGCTAAGAGAAAGTGGGTTGGTTTGCTCCTGATTCTGCCAACGCCTGTTTCCTTGATCTCCAGTGGGTCGCTCTGATTATTCTCCTGCAGAACAGTGTTCTCTGAAGCCTGTCGTGACTCTACTGATGCTTGCGCCCAAGGGCTGGTGTGTTCCTTTAGCAAATTGCATCTGTTGAGCACCCGCATGCTGAAGTGCTGTGTGTGAGGACGTGGCTGGGGGACCGGGAGCATCCTAACTGTGTGAGCCCGGCTCCAGCCTTGATCTCGGGAGCTACTCCAGGGCAGCTCCTCTTCATTAGCAAGTAGGCACAGCAGCAGCTCAGGAGACTGCTGCAGAGTGAATCAATGATCCCCTCAGTGTGGCACCTACAGTGAGCACCTCTCCTTCACGACACACCTAAAGGCAGACTCATCACACCGATCACGATTCTTTATTCTAGCACCTAGGAAGAGTTCAACAACATGTAATATCCACACTAAGGCATGCAAATCACCAGGGACATCTCTGAACTACATGATCCAGTGGAGCCTAACTGCTAGGGAAAACGTTGATTGCATATCCCTGAGTCCAGAGTAGTAACTCAGGGCAAGAACTCATGACTTGCACCCTCAGTGCCCAGAGTTGGATCCCTGACACCACAAAGCACCCTAAGTACTGCCTGGTGTGATAGCCAGAACCTGGCGCAGAGAAATATAATAAATGAAAAGGGCCCTGACCTCGCTCTGGTGCTGAAGCACCATCATCGGACTGTATTTAAAACAGAATTCGTCTTCCTGGAAGGAGTCTCCAGGCTGCTGCTCTCTTCTTCTCCTCATTAAACTTCATGTTAATATAGCTCAAAAGTCTATGATACATTTTCTTTGGTAAGGTGAAAAATAAAAGGTTGGAGTCCAGAGAAATAGCACAGGTCAGACACTTACATGCAACCATCCGCAGTAATTGCAACCCTGGTTTCAATCCCTGCTACCACCTATGGTCCCTGAGTACTGCCAGGCGTCATTCCTGAGCACCAGCAGGCATGGCCCAAATCCACCTTTCCAAATAAATGCAACAAAAAGCACTGAATTTATTTCATTCATTTGTTTGTTTGAGGACCACATCTGTAATATTCGGGACTTAGTCTGTGTGCTCAGAAGACCATCTGCAGTGCCGGAATCAGGATCGGTTGTGTGCCCAGCACTATCTTTCCTAACACAAAGTACTGATCTGCTTTTTAAATTTATTTATTTATTTATTTATTTGTTTGTTTGTTTGTTTATGTACGTATGTATGTATGTATGTTTGCTTTTTTGGGTCACACCGGTGAAGCTCTGGGGTTACTCCTGGCTCTTTGCTCAGGAATTGCTCCTGGCAGTGCTCGGGGACCATATAGGATGCCGGGGATCGAACCTGGTCGGCTGCATGCAAGGCAAACACTCTACCTGCTGTGCTATTGCTCCATCCCTGATTTGCTTTTGTTATTTAAATTTTTTATTTTGTTTTTGGCCACACCCAGTAATGCTCAGGGGTTACTCTTGGCTCTCTGATGACTCTTAGCAGATACTTGGACATATGAGATGCCAACTGTGTCCAAGGCAAGTGAGCTACCTGCTGTACTATCTCTCCAGTATTCAAAGTGCTGATTTTAAAAACTAGGGGTCAGAGCAATAATACAGAGGATAGGGTATTTGCCTTGCACGTGGCCAGCCCAGGATCAATCCCCAGCATCCCATATGGTTCCCGAGCACCACCAGGAGTAATTCCTGAGTGTAGAGCCAGGAGTAACCTTTGAGCACTGCTGGATGCAACCCCCTGAAAAAACAAAAATAAACAAATAAAAACTACTAACTAGGCACAAGGATTACAACACCTGCCTTACACACAGAGGGCCCCAGTTTGATTCCCTGAGTACCTTGGGAATAACGTAAGCACAAAGCTGAGGGTAGCCCCGAGCACTGCCAGGTTTAGCCCAAATGACCACTTCCCTTCCCGCCACCCAAAAATGAAGCTACTAACTTGGGCCAGAGACAGAGTTCAAAGGACTGAGGTCATGCTTTGCATGCCATTGGTCCGGGTTTGACCCTTAGTACTACATGACCCCAAGCATTGCTGGGCACTTCTTCTCTACACCATTAACAAAATTCACATCAAGAATCTTTTGACTCTGGGCCAGAGAGATAGTGCAGTGGGTAAGTACCTGCCTTGCATGCGACAGGCTCTGGTTCAGTCCCCAACATCCCATATGATCCTTTGAGCCCTGCCAGGAGTGATTCCCGAGTGCAGAGCCAGGAGAACCCTGAGCATTGCCAGGTATGGCTCCACCCACACCTCCCCAAAATAAAAGAATGTTATGAATCTTCCCATCTGATAAGTGCAGAAATGAGGTCTCGTTGTGGCCCTGATTTTCATCTTCTGTGTGTGGTAGTTTTTTTTTAAATCATACCTAGTTAGGCTCCAGGGGCTATTCCCGGCTCAGCGCTTAGGGAATGGTGTGTGCCAGAGACTGAACCGTGGCTCCCACATGCAAAGTATGTGTTCCGCCCTCAGAGCTAGCTCACTGGCCCTTGATTTTCATCTAAGGATCAGCAGGGCTGGCAATGTGCCCCAAATACTGATTTTCCAAATGCTGTCTTTTGTGAAGAGACTATTCATATCCTTTGCTGATTTTTCTACCAGAATTTTTATTTAAGAAAATAATTTGCACTGGGCAGGGGATGCGGAGGAGGAAGGGGAAAATAAAAGAAAAAAAGAAAATGATTTGCAAAGACTCTTGGGTTCAGAGTTTAGAGAGATAATGGAGCAGGTAAGGCACTTGCCTTGCACGCAGCAGACCTGGCTTGATCTCCAGCACTGCATGTGGTTCCCCAAGATCCACCAGGAATGATCTCTGAACACAGAGCCAGGAGTAAGACCTGGCGATAACCCCGTGGGCCCACTCCCTACTGCCACTCCCCATTTTACTCCCCTCAAAATACCTCATTGCTTGGGGACTCAATTCTTGAAAGCGTATTTGAGCTATGTAAGATATTAGAAAGATGACAAGAATTAATATTTAGAGAACTGGTCTGGGGAAACAGCTCATCTAGCATGGCCTGATCCAGTTTGTCCCACACATGTCTCCTGAACACAGGGTACAGCCTGGGGGACCCCAAGAATGGTCAGGGGAAGTCCAGAAGGTACCCAATACCTCCTGGTGGTCCTCAGCACTGAAGGGCTTTGAGAGTAAATTTTTAAAACTTTATTTAAACATTGTGATTTACAAAGTTGTTCACAGTACAGCTGTTTCATGTATTCAATATTTCAACACCAGTCCCACCACCAACGTTCCTTTTACCACCACCAAAGGCCCTGGTATCCCACCGACCCCATGCCTGCTCCCTTAGTAGACACTAATCATATTGCTTATTACAACATATATCTCGAAAAGATATTGTTAATATCATTTTTAAACTTTTTTTTTTTTTTTTGCTTTTTGGGTCATACCCAGTGATGCTCAGGGGTTTCTCCTGGCTCTGCACTCAGGAATTACTCTTGGTGGTGCTCAGGGAACCATATGGGATGCCGGGGATCGAATCCGGGCGGCACATGGGCCGGCCTCATGCAAGGCAAAACGCCTTACCCACTGGGCTATCACGCTGGCCCCTCTACTCAATTTTTTAACAAAGTTGCTCATGTTAACTTCTTACAAACAGTTAATATTCAACCTCAAACCCACCACCACTGTAACTGCAGACCACAATTATTTCAAATTTTCCCAACCACTTGAGCAGTAAAACTTTTACTAAAAAATTTACCCATGTCCTTGGGCTTTGAGCTGCCCAGTTTTTCAAGTGTCTACTGAAGGGGCCCCAGGCCTTCTGGGCACCACTTGGCAGCCCACCATTCCCCCAAATTCCACCACTCCCTCACCCCCCACATCTCCCAAAATCTTAGAAAATTAAAAGTCACCCAGAAGGGGAAGAAATAGAAATCTTTGTTTGGGGGGCCATACCCAGCGGAGTACATGGTTTACTCTTGGCTCTGTGCACAATCACTCATGGTGGGGCTCAGAGGAACATCACAGTGTCAGGGATTGGACCTGGTTTGGCTGGGGCAAGGCAAGCGCCCTACCTGCCATCTATCCCTGCGGCCCTGGAAGTCATTTGTAATTAAAACAAACTGCAGAGATTGAGGGATGGTTCCATTAGACTGCAGGCTGGACTGCATGGTTTGGATGCCAGAGGCCCAGATCTGATCCCTAGCATAGCAGATGGGGGACCCCCCAGGAGCCACTGAGAGGATTTTTCAATAACCAAGTCGGGAGTCGGCTCTAAGCATTGCTGGTTGTCACTCTCAAACAAACAAAATTGCAGACAGCATGTAATGTTGGTTGGGATATGAGTTCCACTGCTCTACCCATAGGCATTACATTGTAAACAAATTTTTCCTCATTTGAAAAAAACGGGCAGTTGGTGAAGAGAAGGCTCAGGGGGAGAGCACAAGCCCAGTGAGAGCAAGACCCTGAGTCCAGTGGATCAGGAGAGGGTGTGCCGCGCATGGCCCTGAGACCCCAGCACTACCAGGCGTAATCCCTGCAAAATACTGTTTTCAGTAAAGACTTGCTTTTCTTTGGTCAATACTACCTTAAGTGACCTAAGGCAGCTTCCCTGGCCGTGGGAAAGATGAACAGCATGTGCCTCTGTGGCATTCTGGCACTCTGAGTATGGAGTCTGAATCCAATCATGAGGAACCAGCAGATGAGTCAAGGTAAGAAACATTTCACAAAACAACTGACCTGTATTCTTCAGCAAACTCGCTTTTGTGCAAATCAGTCTGGCCCAAAGAGTTAGTACAGGGGTTAAGGTGCATGCCTGGCATGTGACCAATCCTGGGTCAATCAATCACCAGCCACACATCACTCAGGTTCCTTTAGTACTTCTGGGTGCAGTCCTAGAGGCTGCTAGTACCACTGGGGTGACATGATCAGCACTGAGTCCTCCGGTCCTTGTATGGAACCACTGCCTTGGTTGGCCCAGAACCATAGGAATGGGTCCCCAGGCCTCCTGAGCATTGCTTGGGAGGTGCAAACGAAAAACAAAACAAAAGTCTGGAAGAATGGCTCCATCTAAATGAGCATAAGAGACATGACAAGATGGCATGACAGTAATCGCAGAAACTAGAGACCCACCGTTCCATCCACTTTGACAAAACGTGAGGATATCCTTTCTTTAAGAGAAATCATTAAGAAACTGGCAGCATCTGGGACAAAGACATAGCCTGGGGCCCCTCAGGACTGTTAAGATGCTTGCGTTACACACAGTTAAACTGGGCTCGATTCCCCCCCACGGCCTATGGCCCCCTGAGCACTGTTAGAAGTGATTCCTGAGCACAAGCCAGGAATAGGCCTAAGCACTACTTTGTTTGGCTGTGGCCCCAAAGAAACCAAAAAAGAAAAGCAAAGCAACTGGTGGTATCCAATTAAAATCAGTAGCTCATAGGTCAACATTGTGCTGGCTTTGACCACTGTTCTAAGTTTATATAAGAATGTTTGTTTGGGGTCAAACAGATAATACATGAAGTAAGACGCGTGAATTGTGTGAGTTAAGGCAACTGTGATTCTGGTTTAAATTCCAGCACCACATCCAGGCTCCTGAGCACAGAGCCAGAAACAACCCGAGCACTGCCAGGTATGCACCCCTCACCCCAAAAAAGTGTTTGTTTTACAGCTGCCAGAGAGATGGTGCAAGGGTTTACTTAATTTGCATATGCCCATCTCTGGTTCAATCCCTGGCACCATCTATGATCCCTGAGGGCAGAGCCAGAAACAACCCCTGAGCACTGCCATATTTGGGGGGTTTCCCAAGCCCGGAGCCCCCAAAAAGAATATTAGTTTTTAGTGAATACACAGTAAAGTCTTTATAAATAAAGAGGTATCTTGTATGAAACTCAGAGGACTTGGAGAAAAGTCAGACAGACAAGATGTAGTACACAGAGTTAATAATTCAGGTATATTTACTTGAGTTCATGAACAGTGAGTCAGCAGAGGTTTAGTTTCGCAAAATCAAAGCGTCCTAATGGCAGAAAGGATCAAAACACAAGATCCGGAGCTGGAAGATAGTTCAGAGGACCAGAATACACGCTGACACTCACAGACCCCAGGTTTGATCCCTGGACTACGTGACTCCCTGGCACAGCAGCCCCAGGAGCCCCCAGAAATGCTAGGGAGGCCTAAACACACAAATAAATGAAAAGATCTGGACCACTGCTCAGAAAACAAATACAAACCCTGCAATATTCAGTAGCTTACAACACTACCATGGAGATATCATCCCCCGAGGCTGGAGCGGGAGGGCATTTGCCTCACACACTGCCAACATGAGTTCAGTCCCCAACCCCTGGGCCCCACCAGGAATGATCCCTGAGCCCAGAGTCAGGAATAAGACCTGAACACGGATGGGTGTCCCCCTACCCCCAAAACATGTGTAATTAAAAATAAACGCTTTTTTAAAAAAGAAACTCATTCCCAGAGAGGAGTCTTTGAGGAGCTACAAATAGGCTGAAAGCTTCTTTACAAGCAGTAACCAAAAAAAAAGGGACCTTCAGTCAGGAGTTACGAGAAACAAAGAAGAACATTATATACTAATAAAAGGTTCACTAGAACTAAAGGTAATAACAACTATAAACATTTACACACCTACATGACAGAGCACCAAAACACATAAAGCCAAGGCTGACCTAATGGAAAGAAGTCAAGTTCTGCAATAAGGCAGAGTCCTAGTTAATGAATAAGGAAACTGATTGTTTTATTGAAATAAATCCTATTTATACCTAACAGAAACCAAAGGACTATAGGAGAGTAGGATGAACAATTAGAAAATCTAATTAGATAACCAATATAGTCTTGGCAAATTTTATTTCTAAAGGTTCATTTTATGTCAGTTATCTAATTATAAACTAATATAAAGAGAGAAGGCTTAACCTGTAACATCTTAGTAATCTCTCATACAAGAAAATTATGGCTCCATGGTGAGACCAAACAATCTTAACTAAGTTTCTTCTAAGGAAAAAATTATTATCATTCTTATTCATAACAAGCAATACAAAAAATGATTGAGGGGCCACTATGAAGGCAGACATAAGGGGTGGCTGGGAAAATTGAAGATAATGGTGGTGGGAAGGTGCAATGGTGATGGAATTGGTGTTGATATATTGACTGTAAGAAAACAATAAAATAACAAAATAAAAGAACTAAGTGCTAGAAGGAAGTAAGGAAATATACACGATACCCTTTCAGGAACAGTACTGCAAACCACAGCGCCCAAAGAGATAAAAGGAGACAATACCTGCCACAGTCAGGCGGGGCGTAGAGGGAAACTGGAGACATTGGTGGTGAGAAATGTACATACTGGTGAAGGGTCGGGAGTTGGAGCATTGCACAACTCAAACTCAATCATGAACCACTTTATAAGTGTGTACCTCAGTGATTCAATAAATTTAAAAAAATTTACATCTTCGAATGAAGGAAATTCTTAGACCTGATGGATTCCAGAATGGTTTATACCTAACACTTAAAGAACTATAGGGACCGGAGTGATAGCACAGCGGGTAGGGTGTTTGCCTTGCATGCAGCCGACCTGGGTTCGATCCCCGGCATCCCATATGGTCACCGAGCACTGCCAGGAGTAATTCCCTGAGTGCAGAGCCAGGAGCAACCCCTGAGTGTTGCTGGGTGTAACCCAAAAAAAAAAAAAAAACTACTAGAAGTCCTTAACTAAGCTCTGAGAGATAGAAGAGATGGGCCCAGAGGGACAGCAGTGGGAGCGGGAACTGCTGCCTTGCAAGTGTGTGGTCATGAGTTCAATTCCCCCAAGCCCCGTATCTGTGGAGCTCAACCCCAATGGTTTAGAACTTGGGTCCAGCAGTTCTCACGCCCTTTCCAGCTGCACCCCAGCCTGGTGGGTGTGACCACAGCCAGAAAGAGGCCCTGTGTCACAGTCAGGAAGCGGACCCTGGACACCCCATGGAAGCAGCACCGCCAACACAACTGGTGAGCCTCAGCTCAGAATGTGAGCCCGGCGAGCATGTGGGCCAGCACCCTGACGGAGGGTGTGCAAATGTCAGTGAGCCCCGGTGAGCTGCGTGACTAATCGCCGTGAGGATTACAGCCAGGCCTGTGTCATCACTGCAACTACCAGAATCATGGAGGGAAGGGGGCGGAGGAGGGAGAATCAAAAGAAATAAGATTCAATTAAAATGCACTTCCGAAGACGAAAAGAGTAAGGAACATCTACTAACTCATTACTGCCCTGGCACCAGAGAAAGAAAAAGACACAATATAAGCATCAAAACCAGTTGTTGGATGACAGGCTTAGCTGGCTTGGGAGTTTTGCTCACAGCTTAATCTACATGTTCTTAAGCCAAGGCTCATTCTAATGAGATCTCTCTTCTATATAAACACTGATCGAGGGTGTGGCAGTTACAGAAGTCACCTTGACTGAATAACTTCTGACTTGTTATACATCTACTAAGTGTTCTATGTTATCTAGATTGGGCACAGCTCTTCTTTACACCAACTGCACCCAGTGTGGGACAGTTAGAATTTACCAGGAGACTGCCACCCCTGGCTATGTTGAGACTATCATTTTAGATTATAGGAAGGATCATACTAGTTTGACCTCAAGCAGATGAGCATGACCCTTTCAGTATATGGAGAACCAGATACTCAGAACCGGTGCAGATAATAAATAAGAAGGACATTGTGGGTACCATCTAGATAAATGAAGCCCATGAAATTAAGATTTATTACTTTATATCAGCCCCTCTCTCTCCAGTGTTTTACATAAGAGATAATCTCAGAGGAAGGGATTAGTCCTTGGCATACTCCTTTGTTTATACGTGGCACTACCCTTCTACACTCTTCTACTATCTAGAATCTCTTTAGGGTTCTTTGTTGACAGGACCCTCCCTGTCAACAGTTAGGATTACTTTGGTGTATATAAAGGGACTGATTTGTGGCACTCGCCCCTTCTTTTGGGTAGGACTCCTCTCAGGTGAGATCCTCTCTCTTTGGTGGGAGACTTGGGCTCTCTTCTATGGTCTAAGTTCGGACCAGAACCAGAGTTCTTTCATTATATTGGATTGCGGTGGTGGAGCTTTTGTACTATTAAAAGCCTTTTTTGGAACTGCGCTGGACTTGTGAGTTTTCATCCGTTCGCCAGTGGCCTCGGAGGTAGAGGAGAACTTCTGTCCTGATACTGTTGGGGACCCAAGTGGCTCCCCGACAACCAATAACACACAAACTGGCACTACCAAGTCTATAAAAAGTGTATTCACCTGGACCACGGGAGATGTGCCTGCGGAATGCCAGGATGGCTCTACATCCACATCCAACGATGGAATACATCACATCCAATGATGGAATACATCACATTGACAAATCGGAAGGAAACAAACACACGGCATCTCCATTGATCCAAAGAAAAAAGGAACCAATTTTAGCGTTCTTTCATGACCAAAATTTTTAAAAAATGCTCAACAAATTAGGAAGAGAAAGAAATGATCTTCATGTAGTAAAATATACTAAATATAAAAATTCCACAACAGTTACATCAGATACCATACACAATGGTGAAAGACCAAAAGCTTTCCTGCAGGAGCAAAGGAAGGAATGCCTGCTCTGGAGCTGGGAGAGGGGGAATGTGGGGACATTGGTGGTGGGAATGGGGGCACTGATGAAGGGATGGGTGCTAGAACAATACATGACCGAGACCCAATTATGAACATCTTTGTAATTTGGTTCTCATGGTGGTATAATAAAACATTTTTTTAAAAAAAAGCTTTCCTGCAAAGGTTGGGAGGAAACATTTTTGCCACTTCTCTTCAGCCTATTTCTGCCCTGTTGATGTGGGGACCACTGGGACAGACCAACTAGAGAGTCTTATCATACAGCAGAACTCTGACACACAGATGTCTCTGCCCAGAAATTCCACTTGCAGGAACTGGGCCTATGATACACTGGCTCCAGACTACACACCCCATACAGACACAGCTAACTGTGTTGGCAAAGAGTTTACTGCCAACAACCGGAAGACATCTCTGCCTTCCGGGAACCAGCTTATTCATGGAACAACTCCAAAGTCTCTAAACACGAGTGTAAGAGGTCTCTGCACATCATGAAGGGAAGGAGGAAAAGCTGCCGCAACAGCCCCGTGCACATTCTTTTTTAGTAAGAAACTAAACCATACTGACCACTGGGCTTTCTGCTCAGTGTAGCAGGTAAACACCAAACAAACAAACCCCATGTGATTTAAAAAGATCAAGTTTGGCGCTACATTGTTGCAATGGTTCCCTTTGGGGGAGTGGGACTCCAGAGGTGGGATTTGAATGTAAACAATCATTAATGGCCTGGAGAAAGCACAGGGCTCAGCAGCCTTGTGAACGCATGGTCAGGAGCCCAAGGCCCCTGCATCCCACATGTACCCAGAGCGGTGGGGGCAGCTGCAGGGTTTGGGCTCACAGCTCTGCTTTGAGCAGAGAACTGTCACAGGGAACTGTCAATTTCCCATCTCACTGCAGCCCTGTGTGCAAAAAGCAGTGAAGGGAAGGTGAAAATAAAGGAAACTAACCAGTGCACCAGCATGTACTATTTATTAAAGAGGAGGGGGGGGGGGGGGGGGGGGTGGGGGGGTTGCGGCTGGCTGTGCCGGCTGGGTCGCCGGCCCATAAAAAAAAAAATAATTAAAGAGGAACAAACAGACCAGTAACAGCCTGGCAAATAGACACAACAGTAAGGCCATGGAGGGAAGTGCATGCTCCCTGGGCACAGCACATCAAGATTTCTTTCAAATTCACTGGCCTGATCTTCCCCCTCTGGAAGCCCTAAAAGGAAGAAACGGAGTGAAACTGAGTCAAAGGGAGCTGGAGCAGAAAGAAAGCTTGCCTTGCCCATGACTGAGCCAGGTTCCATCCTTGGCATTCCATAGGGTCTCCCCGAGCACTGCCAGGAGTAGTTCCTGAATTCAGAGGCAGGAGTAAGCCCTGAGCACTGCCAGGTGTGCCCCAAAAGAAAAAAAAAAAGTAAGCCTTGAGCACCGACCGCTGAGTGAGCTCCCTCCCCAAAAAAAGGATTGAAGGCTAGGGGGTACTACCCAGGAGTAGGTCTGAATGGAGCCTGATGGAGGCAGCAGACAGAATCCAGACCCCTGAAATCTGTTGGGAGAAGTCAGAAAAGATGGGGGCATGCTTAGACCCAGGGGGTGTGTGTTGGGGGGACACTCAGTTTTTGCTCTTGAAAAATATGTAGAAATGTTGTTGGTTGAGAGAGTTTGGCTGTACTGAGGGGCCGTCAGAGCTGTCCCTGGAGGTGTTGGGAGAAGGGGACTTATGGAACCAGGCCATGCCATGCGGTGCCAGGGTCTCACACATGCTCGTCAGGTTCTCACCTCTTATGCCGCCTCTGACCCCTTCTCTTTCCTTTAAAAAAAAGCCCTACTGAAGGCCAAACAGATAGCACAGTGGGTAGTGTGCTAGCCTTGCACATGGCCGATCCAGATTCTATTCCCAGCACATTATATGGTACCTTGTAGCCCTCCAGGAGTGATCCCAGAGCACAGAGGTCAGAGTAAGACATGAGCACCACTGAGTGCAGCCCCAAAACCAAAAAATTTTTTAAAAGAAAATAAAATATAGAAAACGTAAAATCCATTGATTCTGGACTGGCTTCAGGGGCCCAGGGCACTTCCTGTTCTTTGAAGTGTAGGGTCATCGCATCAGCCTGGGGTAGGGGTGTATCCTGAAATCTCTCCTTCCTTCCCTCCTACAGCCCACAGTGGTGGTAGGTTCACTCAAGGTCAGGTGAGAGTGGACAGGGCAGCTCAGGTAGCTGCTTTCTATCTCCAAGCCTCAGCAGGAGCTGCAGGTCCCTGACAAGCAAGGGGGAGCCCTGACCCCACACTCTTGAGGACACATCCAAGGCCCAAGTACCAAGGAACCTGTGTTGTTGGGTTTCCAAGGCAAACTCTGCCCAACTGCACGCCCCCACCCAGCACGGCCCCCTGAGGGAGAGTGCAGGACAGCAGATGACAGTCTCGGCCCTCCAGGGGCATGCAGAGCTGCACAGAGCCCTCAGGATGAAGAAGGATCCGTCCCCAGTGTGCTCTGAGGGCAGAGACACAGGCACAGGGAGGCCGACACTGCCAGCTGCTTTTCGGAAGCCTCTGCAGACGGACAGTAACACAGCTAAGGCTTGCCTTGCATGTGGCCTACCCAGGTCTGATCTCCCCACACTGGCCCCTGAGCGCCATCAGGAGTGATACCTGAGCACGGAGGCAGTAGTAAGCCCCAAGCACTGCTGAGTATCATATCCCCAAACAAATAAAAAAATACAAGCAAATAAAATAAGGCACACCTCCTTTCCACAGTCTTCCACTAAGAGAGCCAAGAGGGAACCCCAGGCACCTCAGACGGCCTGTGTCTGCCTGAGCTCTAGACCAAGGGCCACTCCCAGCTCGGAGATAAGGCCCAGAAGCTGGCACACAGCTGGACTCAGCCCAGAGCAGTGACTCACTCACAGGCCTGGGGTGCTCACCTGCTCCTCTGTCTCACAGCTCCGTCCTCAGTGAATCAGCTGCCCTGCAGCGTCGTGAGGAAAATGTGACAGATCAAGAAGGGACTTTCGTTTTAGGAAAACAAAGATCCACTGAGCCCTCTGGGAGGGTCCCGAGCAGGGCTGGGGAACTTTCAGCCTCCTGGCCGAGTAAGGCAGTGAATGCTGGAGTTGGGCCCAGCTCCTGTGCTGTATGTCTAGTGTGCTGCTCGTTGTTGTGTTGTGGTTTGTGTTTGTGAGGTCTGTGTTGTCTCTGATCATGCCTATGTTGTTTGTGTTGATGCCGGTATTGTCTGTTTTGATGCCTGCAGTGTCTGTGTTGATGTCTGTGTTATATGTCTGTGCTGTTGTCTGTGTTGATGCTGTGGCGATCCTGGTGTTATATGGTCTGCAAGGGATGTTACAAATAGCCAAATGGCTCTGACAGAGAGAGAAAATAGTTCCTCACCTTGAAGAGGGTCTTACTACCCCTTCTCCAGAAAAACAATTTCTTCGCACCCTTCTGGAACTAGGCCTTAAAGCAACAAAGCAGCAAGTAGCCCCCAGCTACAGCAGAGGCCATTACTGGATGCCTGGAGGAATCGCTCCCTTCTGAGAAACACAGCTCCTGGAGGATCTGGGGGCTCCAGGGACTCTTGGAGGTTGGATGGGGACTTTAAAGGATTTTAGGGAGCCTTGGGGATCCAAGACAGGGGTCTGGGAGGTGGAAGACCCGGAGGCTCTGCAGGGGAGCATTTAGGAGAGTCTCTTGAGGACTTCGGGGTCCCTATATTGGAGAGGGGACATTTTGTTTTGTTTGTTTTGTTTTAGGTATTTAGGCCACAGTGGAGATGCTTAGGCCTTACTCTTGATCCTGAGATCAGGGATCACTTCTGGCTGGTTCAGGGGTGCCAGAGGATGAGCCAGGGTTGATGCATGCAAGACAACAACCCCTTCCTGCTGTACTATCACCCCTGCTCTCCTGTTGGGTCCTGATCACAAAATACATCGTGTTTTGCTTTGTTGTTTTTGGTGGTGCTGAGAATCAAACCTAGAGCCTTATGCACACGATGCTAGTCAGTGCTCTACATTGATCTACATCCCTAGGCTCCAGACACACCAGGTGAGAATTTCAATCTGGTGTTTCAGAAAGAGGCTATCTCAGTAAAGGCCTGTTTTTTTTTTTCTTTTGGGTCACACCTGGCAATGTTCGGGTTACTCCTGGCTTTGCCCTCAGGAATCACTCCTGGCAGTGCTCCGGGGACCATATGGGATGCCGGAGATCAAACCCGGGTCGGCCATGTGCAAGGCCCATATTTTTGATCTTCAGAGAAGTTTCCCCTCTGCAAACTCTAAGAGCCACTTTGTACTACAGAGTTCAGTGGGGCTGAGGTGGCCTCAGAGACCCTGATTCACCCACACTTGGTTCATTCAGGGACCAATCTAAGGGACTGATAGAGTTCAAAGGGCTAAGCACATGCTTTGCATGCAGGAAGCGCAGTTCAATCCTAGCTCCCTGAGCACCAGCAGGAGTGACTCCAAGCACAGAACCTGGCGTAGGCTCGGCAAGCACTGCCAGGTGTGACCCCAAGCCCTCCCCACACAACAACAACCAAACATATCTAGACACCTGCTAACAGTTCATCAGTTAAGCCATTCCTGCTTATAAACAGAAACTCAGAGGCCAAGAGTTAAACCCCAGCCCCACCCCACACACCTAGGGAGACTCTGCTGCTTGGATCATCTGGTACCCCACAATCCCCAGAACATCACAGGAGTGATCCCTGAGCACCGCCAGAAGTGGCCCAAAGACCAAAATGATAATAAATAGAAACAATAAAGTGTCCTCAAGGCTTCAGAATGGCTCAGAGGGCTAGAGCACATGCTTTGTGTGTCAGGAGGCCTGCGTCTTGTCCCCACGCACTGCCAGGCGTGACACTAGAAGTAGCACCCCAGGGCCAGGTGTGACCCCAATACCAAAAAATACATAAATGAATTAACAAAAATGTCCCTAAAAATGCTTGCAAACCCCACAGTCTATCAGGAAGAAGCCAGCGGTTCCCACAGTCACGGCTCCTTAGACTGTGGTTAGGGTCCCTATGGGTTTGTGGAACCGAATATGGAGGAGCTTGCAAACATTTTTTAAAAATTTGTTTTAAACTTTTTTGACAGGACTAGATAAATAGCTCACCAGGTTGAGTATGAACTCTGGAACACCTGGTTATCTATGTACCCAAATACAGAGCCAGAAGTAACTGCCAGTGAGGCAGGGTATAATACCCCCCAAAACTAAAAACAGTAAATGTCTATGATTTATTATCAGTAAACATTTGCTTTGGGTTTTTTGTTTGTTTTTTTTGTTTTGCTTTTGGGGCTACACCCAGCAATGTTCAGGGGTTACTCCTGGCTCTGTGCTCAAGAATCACTCCTGGTAATACTCGGGGACCACATAGGCTGTGAGGGATTGAACCTGGGTCAGCCATGTGCAAGACAAATGCCTCACCTTGCTGTACTATCACTCTGGACCCAGCTTGGTGTACCTGTTTTTAAGACCTGCATACCTGGGTCACGTTAAACTTTCTCAAGCAAAAAGGGGTCTCAAGTGGCAGGAGTTTAAGGAGCCCTGTCCTCAGCATCCGGCTTGGAAAAGTGTGTGCACAATTGTGTAAGTTCTGGAAGAGTTTGCCAAAGTCAATCCACAAGCAGCTGGGTCACTGGGCCCCAGAGATGGGGTCTCCTCCCCTGGACTCGCTCTCCAGGAGTATGAAGAGCCCTCAAGCTGGGCAGGGAACCCTGGAACACAGCCTTGGGTCATTCTTATTTGCCAGGGAAATGAGCAAATGGTGTTTGACAGACACTGCAGGGACAGGAGCATGGAAGGCCTTTCTTGCATCCCCTGGAAAACAACTGACTCATCTATGCAAGCAACTTCTGTGCACTTCCGTTCTGTCTTTGAACAGTGACCTCCAATTCCAGAAAAGCAGTTTCAGGAGAGATGTAAAAAATGCAAGGACTTAATGCAAAGACTAATTATTTAGTGGGCAGATGTAAATATGTGCCATTTCTAGAACAAAACAGAAGAAATGTTCAAAGAAAAGACAAAATTCAGTGGTAGATCAACAGAGTGTAAGTTCCCAAGTATGAGGTCCTAGATTTGATCCTTGGCAATAATAGTAGCAGCAATAATATGAAAGAAGCCATTACTCCATTAAAAATTCTTTTTCTCTTTTAGTTTTGGGGGCCCCACTTGGTGGTGATCAGGGCTTACTCCTGGCTCTGTGCTCAGTGGTCACATGTGGAAATGGGGAATCAAACCTGGTGGGTACCACGCAAGGCAAATCTCTCTTACCTATCGGACTATCCTGGTCCCCCACTATTACTTCTTACCATCACTTTATAGCCATGGAGGCTGACTATAATATCATCTACCCACTCAGCACCATGGTCTGTATCCTGGACACAGGGTTGAAGGGATAAAGGCCATCCTTGGAGACTATGCAGACAAAAACAAGTGGGGCC